>OY282560.1:107929003-108230485 GCA_958295665.1 Tipula vernalis
CAGGCCGAGGGGCACGTGTCTGGCTGCCATCCGAACCGGCTAGCCCTGACGAGGCTTTGGAAATCATTCAGGCCAGTAACCCGAGTCTTCCGACCGGAAATTGGAAGATCGTCAAGCAGGAGGAGGCGAAGTGGGGCTCGAAATTATCAATTATGGTAATAAATAAGGAGTCCCTTGCCCTCCTGCACAAAACGAAGGGAGTAATTGACTTCGGTTTCGGGTCAATTACTCTCAACGTTTATAAAAAGGATGGGGCGGAAGCGCGTACGGGAGGCCAACCGGAGGATGGTGGCAACCCGCCCAGGCCTGAAGGGGGGTACCAGCAGCATGGGGGGAGAAGCCGAGGGTATGGGGGAGAGTGAAGCCGGCGACCTCGGTCGGACAAGGCCTCCGTTGAAGCATAAGGAGGGGCACATAAGCGAAGGAGCTGGTGTACCGATGGAGGAGGCTGTCGGCAGCCCGGCCAGACGGGTCGGCACTGACAAGTCCTCTATAGAGGGTATGAGGGGTGGCGAGACGGGTGGATCCGGCGCACCCCAAAATACCGAGAAATAATATTCCTGCGGTAGCAGGAATATACCATAGAGATAGGTAGAGGTTAAATGGTTATGATTAAGATAACACAAATTAACCTTCACCATTCTAAGGCTGCTTCGGCAGCTCTACTACTCAGGCTGACTAGTTCAGGTGAGGATGTGATATTAATCCAAGAACCTTGGATTAACAACAACAGGATCTGTGGCCTCAGAACCAAGGGGCATAAAATTATATCCTCTAGTAAGTCTGGGAAGATCAGATCTTGTATTCTTGGGAAAAAGATTATTAATCTTTTCCTTCTCTCTCAATACAGCAATGGTGACACTACTGCAGTTAGCCTGGAAGTAGGCACTTGTAGATTCTGGCTAGTTTCAGCCTACATGGACCGGGAGAAGGAGGTTCCTCCGGATAACCTGGAGGAGCTGATCCGTAAAGCGGAACAATCAAAGGTAGGTGTGGTACTGGGAGTTGATGCTAATGCGCATCACACTATCTGGGGAAGCACAGACATTAATGAAAGAGGTGAGTCGCTTTTTGATTATTTGATGAGTACTAACCTTTCAGTGTGTAATATTGGGCGGAAACCCACATTTATTAGTAGTAACAGGCAGGAGGTTCAAGATTGCCTCAAATAATATTCTTCATATGGTTAAAAATTGGAGGGTGGATAAGGAACACTCCTTTTCTGATCATCGATATTTAACCTATAGCCTCGATATTCACCCTGCTACCCGGGAAACCTTCAGGAACCCTAGAAGGACCAACTGGAGCAAATATGGGGAATTATTGGAGGAAATGTTACCGACGAGGGCTATGGAGCCCCCGACGACCGTTGGGGAGCTGGAGGACATGGTGGCTAGGGTTACTAGCGCATGCAACCGATCCTTTCGCGCTGCCTGCCCACTGGCAAAGCCTAGGGGTAGGCAAAAACCGGTATGGTGGTTCAGGGAACTGGGAACCTATCGTAAGGCTTGTAGGATAGCCTTTAATAGAGCCAAAAATACAAGGGAGGCTCAGGATTGGGACTCCTATAAGGAGAAACTCGGAATTTATAAGAAAGAATTAAGAAAGGCACAAAGGAGGTCTTGGAGAATCTTTTGTGATAATATGGAAGAGGTATCCGAAACCTCCCGCCTTAGGAAGATTCTTTCCAAAAGTACATCTAGTCCTAGTTTTTTGATAAAACCGGACGGATCTTGGACAGCTTCTAGGGGAGAATCGCTGGAGCTTCTCTTCGAGACACACTTCCCAGGGAGCTTTGAAGACCTGTTGGTGCGTAGCAATCATCAGGAATCACTGTCAGTAACCACAGAGGATATCGTAACTAAGTTACGTAAATATTGTAATCTTTTTAGCTTACCAGTGATTTGTTTATATCCAGTAATGACAGCTGACCGTATTATTATTATTATGTCAAATTTTTGTTGGTTGCATTCAGTAGTTATTATTTTGGTTAAATTCAGTTTGCTTTAATGAATAGCCACCTAACATAATTTTTATGTACTATCAAAATTAATTTTGTAACAAAAATAAAAATAATTTTTAGTCGCCATCACTCCATCAACAAATGAGAACCACCATTTTTTCATAAAATAAAATTGATTGAAAAAGAGTAGCATTTAAAGCCGTGCTGACATATTTATGTTTCGGGAAACGTGTTTCTATAATTGTTTTGAATATTATTTAATAGATTTCCACAAGGTGCAGCAGTGATGGTAATTTCCAAAGTTGGCATCGGATGGCTTGCAATTTTACTTGCTCACTTATGACTACCCAAACTAAATGGATTAAACTTTATATTAGAGTTAAAATCCGCCTCGAAGGAAGACTCCTTATTTTCTTACTCATTTGGTTAGTACACAGGGCATTTCCTTAAAATAAAACATCCAGTATAACGAATGAAAATTCGTTGCAAAACTAAATTCGGTACACTAAAAGTTTCGTTAAACTGGTAGGTGTTCTATAAAAACAAAGTTGATTGTATTCGTTTTTTCGAGTTGCAAATATATTTTGTGTGTGTGTGTAATTTATCGAAAGTACAAAGTTGCAAAACGATTTTCGCAAAATATTTTTCACATATAGACATTGTTTGTTTTTTGAGGATGCAGGAACTTGTTAGCGGAGGACACTATTTTTACGATGATATTTTAGATGAATTTGCGGCTTCCTTTAAATTTTTATTTTTATTTTATCTTTCAATGGTTATTAGTTGTATAATTTTATAGAAATAAATAAAAAAAATATCAATGAAACTGCACACAACAGTTTTAATCTGCGAGGGTATTTGTGAATTCGATTCGAACGTAATCGACTGAATAAGATTCGATGTATTCGAAGTACAAAGTTATCCTATAAATAAGAAACGAACGAAACTGATTCATTTCAAAAAAGAATCCAATACAAAATATCGAATCCAATTAACAAATAGCCCCCGTGGCAATATTCTGACACTTTTAGACTGTTTATATAATATTTTTCCACAGCATATTGTGTCGATTGCTACAGTATGCTCTTGAAAAACTAATACTAAAATAGTCTGAAATAGTCATAATAAACCAATTCTCAATTCCCATGGAAAACAAGATTTGTGTGCTCTGGTCTGCGATCCTAATTGATGTGTTATAATTAATCACTTGTTTTTTAACGAATGGGATCAAGCTCGAAACTACCTAGCGTCTAGTGCTTCCTTGCCTCCAAAAACCAGACTTCGCCACTGACATACACGTACACGTAAACGTACACGTATACGTACACGTACACGTACAAGTACACGTACACGTACGCTTAATCTTAAACTTAAACTTAAACTTAAACTTAAACTTAAACTTAAACTTAAACTTAAACTTAAACTTAAACTTAAACTTAAACTTAAACTTAAACTTAAACTTAAACTTAAACTTAAACTTAAACTTAAACTTAAACTTAAACTTAAACTTAAACTTAAACTTAAACTTAAACTTAAACTTAAACTTAAACTTAAACTTAAACTTAAACTTAAACTTAAACTTAAACTTAAACTTAAACTTAAACTTAAACTTAAACTTAAACTTAAACTTAAACTTAAACTTAAACTTAAACTTAAACTTAAACTTAAACTTAAACTTAAACTTAAACTTAAACTTAAACTTAAACTTAAACTTAAACTTAAACTTAAACTTAAACTTAAACTTAAACTTAAACTTAAACTTAAACTTAAACTTAAACTTAAACTTAAACTTAAACTTAAACTTAAACTTAAACTTAAACTTAAACTTAAACTTAAACTTAAACTTAAACTTAAACTTAAACTTAAACTTAAACTTAAACTTAAACTTAAACTTAAACTTAAACTTAAACTTAAACTTAAACTTAAACTTAAACTTAAACTTAAACTTAAACTTAAACTTAAACTTAAACTTAAACTTAAACTTAAACTTAAACTTAAACTTAAACTTAAACTTAAACTTAAACTTAAACTTAAACTTAAACTTAAACTTAAACTTAAACTTAAACTTAAACTTAAACTTCAACTTCAACTTCAACTTCAACTTCAACTTAAACTTAAACTTAAACTTAAACTTAAACTTAAACTTAAACTTAAACTTAAACTTAAACTTAAACTTAAACTTAAACTTAAACTTAAACTTAAACTTAAACTTAAACTTAAACTTAAACTTAAACTTAAACTTAAACTTAAACTTAAACTTAAACTTAAACTTAAACTTAAACTTAAACTTAAACTTAAACTTAAACTTAAACTTAAACTTAAACTTAAACTTAAACTTAAACTTAAACTTAAACTTAAACTTAAACTTAAACTTAAACTTAAACTTAAACTTAAACTTAAACTTAAACTTAAACTTAAACTTAAACTTAAACTTAAACTTAAACTTAAACTTAAACTTAAACTTAAACTTAAACTTAAACTTAAACTTAAACTTAAACTTAAACTTAAACTTAAACTTAAACTTAAACTTAAACTTAAACTTAAACTTAAACTTAAACTTAAACTTAAACTTAAACTTAAACTTAAACTTAAACTTAAACTTAAACTTAAACTTAAACTTAAACTTAAACTTAAACTTAAACTTAAACTTAAACTTAAACTTAAACTTAAACTTAAACTTAAACTTAAACTTAAACTTAAACTTAAACTTAAACTTAAACTTAAACTTAAACTTAAACTTAAACTTAAACTTAAACTTAAACTTAAACTTAAACTTAAACTTAAACTTAAACTTAAACTTAAACTTAAACTTAAACTTAAACTTAAACTTAAACTTAAACTTAAACTTAAACTTAAACTTAAACTTAAACTTAAACTTAAACTTAAACTTAAACTTAAACTTAAACTTAAACTTAAACTTAAACTTAAACTTAAACTTAAACTTAAACTTAAACTTAAACTTAAACTTAAACTTAAACTTAAACTTAAACTTAAACTTAAACTTAAACTTAAACTTAAACTTAAACTTAAACTTAAACTTAAACTTAAACTTAAACTTAAACTTAAACTTCAACTTCAACTTCAACTTAAACTTAAACTTAAACTTAAACTTAAACTTAAACTTAAACTTAAACTTAAACTTAAACTTAAACTTAAACTTAAACTTAAACTTAAACTTAAACTTAAACTTAAACTTAAACTTAAACTTAAACTTAAACTTAAACTTAAACTTAAACTTAAACTTAAACTTAAACTTAAACTTAAACTTAAACTTAAACTTAAACTTAAACTTAAACTTAAACTTAAACTTAAACTTAAACTTAAACTTAAACTTAAACTTAAACTTAAACTTAAACTTAAACTTAAACTTAAACTTAAACTTAAACTTAAACTTAAACTTAAACTTAAACTTAAACTTAAACTTAAACTTAAACTTAAACTTAAACTTAAACTTAAACTTAAACTTAAACTTAAACTTAAACTTAAACTTAAACTTAAACTTAAACTTAAACTTAAACTTAAACTTAAACTTAAACTTAAACTTAAACTTAAACTTAAACTTAAACTTAAACTTAAACTTAAACTTAAACTTAAACTTAAACTTAAACTTAAACTTAAACTTAAACTTAAACTTAAACTTAAACTTAAACTTAAACTTAAACTTAAACTTAAACTTAAACTTAAACTTAAACTTAAACTTAAACTTAAACTTAAACTTAAACTTAAACTTAAACTTAAACTTAAACTTAAACTTAAACTTAAACTTAAACTTAAACTTAAACTTAAACTTAAACTTAAACTTAAACTTAAACTTAAACTTAAACTTAAACTTAAACTTAAACTTAAACTTAAACTTAAACTTAAACTTAAACTTAAACTTAAACTTAAACTTAAACTTAAACTTAAACTTAAACTTAAACTTAAACTTAAACTTAAACTTAAACTTAAACTTAAACTTAAACTTAAACTTAAACTTAAACTTAAACTTAAACTTAAACTTAAACTTAAACTTAAACTTAAACTTAAACTTAAACTTAAACTTAAACTTAAACTTAAACTTAAACTTAAACTTAAACTTAAACTTAAACTTAAACTTAAACTTAAACTTAAACTTAAACTTAAACTTAAACTTAAACTTAAACTTAAACTTTTTAGATAATCTTAAGATGATCGCTTAATTTATTAGCAATAATGTAAAATTTTGGAGGAACCAGCAAAATAATTAACAGAACTTAAATAGTTTATTTAAGTAATCGAACTCCAGTTCAAATGGTAAGGCTCTTCAGGACTCTTTATAGAATTGGGTTGACTTTTAGGTATAAAACTGTGTTTGTGGGTGTTCCATTTGGAAAATCTAATTTTTGATTCATAGTAACGACCTAATACCATTTGTACGAGTAGTGTTCAAAAATATTTGTTCCCGTTGGGCCATGTTTACTTCAAACAAATCTGATACCAGCCAAACTTTATGGCCCAAAATTTCTTCATATTATAAAATAATAGGATTTATCTACAAAATATTTCAGGTATACAATTTCACTAAAATCCATCAATAAATGTGCACCAACAGATGCTGGCGACAGAGAAGATAATCTGAAATATTAGCTAAGTATGCAAAAATAAATTTAGTAAATATGATGTACCGCAATATTTCTTGAGCTTGAGCCATGATTTAAGTAAAAAATACGACGTAGATGATCCAGACCGGGAATTAATCAATTTTATATTAAGAACTACTTAAACAATCGTTTTCATATCTTAAATCTCATAATTCGATTTAAAATCTATTGACAAACTTTCATTAGGCCGTGTGAATTTAGTAAATGCCTTAATTGATGTATGTGAAGTTAGCCGAATTTTCATCCTGGAACGCGATAGTAACACTAAATAGTCATATCGTGACACTTTTTACCCTCAGCCCCGAAAATCGCGCTCTCACCAAAGGTTTTAATATTATTTTGTGAAGTTCGCCAAAAATTACAAGGTGTCATGATACTCTAGTACCATATATTGATTTCATAATAATTAATTATTGCTTATAAAGTGTTGCTTTCAACCCCGAAAATATTGCTATTGCGAGAGCTTCGTAAATTCTGACCGAAAAATTTCAAAAGTCTTTATGGAAAAATTACTCTACAGATAATGATGTCTAGCCAAAAATATATTATTTACTACCCTGGCATGAGCGGTGAGACAATTGCGTTGTTTAATGTTTTAAAACGTTTGTTGTTAACTTTTTTTGAAATTTTGTATGTCGCTGGGCTGTGATGTAGCCCACAAAAATTCAACATGAGATAGACGATGGTTTAATGCATTTGTTGAAAACTTTTTTAATTTTTGTATGTCGGTGAGCTGTAATATGGGTGTTGCCAAGATATACTTTCTAACTTCCAGAGACTATATCACAGCCCACCGACATACAAAAATTCTAAATTGTTTACAACAAATACAATAAACTGGTCAACAAATATTTTCTGATTTCAAGGCACTATGGGAAAAACCAATATTGAAATCTAAACCAGACAGTAATATATTGGGGCTGAGAGAGAAATAAATTTTAATTAATAATTGACTTGGTTGATTATTAATTTACTTTCTACTGTCTGCCATTTATGTTAGGTATTTCTTATTTATCGTTCGTTTACTATTTCAAGTAATATTATTATCTTCTGTGATCTTAAAGCTAAATAAAACGTCATGATAGTCACCTTTTTTATAGGTATACTACTTTATAAGTTTTCAGCAATAAAAATTTGTGCTATCTTCACAAAGGTCCTGAATTGGATATGCAGGTAATAAAGGATTGCCCACGAAATCCATTACGTCACAATCCACTTTGACAAAATCCATCTTTTCTAATATACATAGGCCACTTTTGACTTTTTCCTGAGAAACACTTAGAACAAGCTGTGCGGTAAATTCTGGTGAAGGAGAATTTTAATTTTGAAATGCATTTTGAGCGTCAACATTATATTCTCATACTGGATTTCCACATTCAAAAAAAGAGGATTTTTATAAAAAAACAGTCGGACTTAAACAAAATTTGTTTTGTTCACAATTGAAATTAAGAAGACACAAACCAACTGTTGAGACTGATAAAATTTGATTGTCTTTCACTCAAGTCACAGATTTTTCAAGTTCAACAAAAGTGAAGACGATTGAATATAGATTAAAAATGCTATGGTTCTAATTCATAATTTAATACAATTTTAAAATGTACAAAATTTTGTGTTAGCTATAAAATGCTCCATTAAAATCTTGGTAAATGTTCTCCTTGTGGTTGGAAACCATTTTCATCAGCAATATACGACAACGAATATGGTTTGCCATCATCACCTACATAATTAATTGTTCCACGGACGACAAGCGCCTCGTTTTCAGTTCCAACATTTTTTAGTTCACCTTGTTCCTGTCGTGCAGTTCCATCACTCGTTTCATAACTGTAAATAAACACAGAGACACAAAAAAAAAAATGATTTAACAATTTATCGAGGGAAACACAAGCGTTTCTTGTTTTTGTAACCTACCCAAAGCTAAATCCATTTTGGCCAACGTTATCATTTTGGTAGCGTAAAATTTGTGCATTCCTGGAATCATCTAATGCTAAGACGGTCGCAATTACAGCAAAGATAACCAAAATTATTTTCATTTTGTGATGAGTTGATGATTTTAGTACGTACTAAGTATAAATGTAGTTGTTATTGTGTGTTAAACAATGTGTTACTGATAATGGCTTGTTAAATTTTGACTGCTTTTATACAAACTGAAATCAATATGTGGGATCGAAAGTAAAACACTGTTGTTGTAATGTACGAAAATTAATAAAAGTGAAGAACAAGATTTTTAATTTTTATTGCTATCATTGAATTGTGTCGCTTCATTTTTATTTGATTTTTTTTTTTTTTTTGGCTAAAGTTGTTACGTAATCGACGGAGTACATTATCTTTTCAACAGGTGAAAATGAATTTTTTAATACAACAACTGTTCGGCATTTTATTTAATATTTATGTTAAGTGAATGTTGAATATTAAAAATTAAAGTGATTTAACTTACTTAGCGCAACCTAATTTTTTTTTAAAAAAAAAATCGAAATATTGATTGTGTCATCTTCAAATTTATGAGGATTTGCCATTTAACTTAAGATGTTGTAATTAAGGCAGGTCTGGTGCCATCTAAGACTATAATTACAAGAAATTAATTTAAGAATTGGTAACAAAAATTTTGTCCCGTCTCCCGGTTCCAAAACCACTTCTCATTCAAGGTATGCTTATAAATCACGTGACTTTTTTTTAAATAGAACCAAATTCTAACAAATATTTACTTTGTGATTTTCATTTTTCTTGTAGACAGCTACCTAATTTCATATATACAAGTAAAATGATGCCTTGAATGAGAAGAATACGGTATAAGGTAATTGTATGTTCTACATATTTATGCTAAATCGAAAAGTAGAAGGCATAAAATATATTCTTCTATATTGAGACAAGTTTATATTTCACAATATCACAATCTAGTCGCGTGAATCCTAGTAAGGAGTGTACGAGTTTACGTTCTAACATATTATATTTGAATAGGGAAAATAGGCGAGAATACCAACAAAAATTCATACCCGATTAATTTAAAATTGTTCTCACGTAATTTAAGATTTTCAACACGAATCATGATGTCATTTGAAAATCTAATGATATTTTTTCTTCCGTTATGTGTGTTACATTCATTTTCATTTTGTATCTGGGAAAGCTCTGTAACTTTTATGGAAAATTGGTCTGGAATATCTGTATATTAGTGTGATTTGTTTTTTTTTTGTTTTGGATAATTTTATGTTCTATAATATATTCAATTTATAATTTTCCAATTTTCAATTTTTTTTTTTTCTCAGGCATTCAAATTATATTGCTCGTTAATTTTTAGTTTCGAACTTTGGCAATAATTTTATGAGCAAAATAATTTTTATGAAAATTAATGTCTGCGTTTATTGAATTTATGATTGACGCGTTGTTGAAATAAGGGAAAATTTATGTGATTATATGTGTGCGACTCATATAATTTTGAATGATTACGAAGGATGTAATTAATTTGGAAATTAGCATTCCGTTTTGAGTTTTGATTTATTTAGTGATACGAAAAGGAATCAATTCATTTCTGTGATGTTGACTACTAATTTAGTTATTGAAAATTACAATACGAAATGGATCCATTTGCAAATAATAAAAAATACTGAAAAGGAGAACAAAAGTAAAAAGATGTATTGCACCATCAAATCAGTTTGTGTACTTTTGCTGCTTTTGTTGTTTTTATTCTTTTCAAGACATAGAATCATACATAAAACAGTTCCTTCCTTTTTAATAAGATTAGTTTTCGTCTAATCTAAAACTGCAACATAAAAAATTAAATTTTATGATTACAAAATAAATAATAAAAATGTTGGTCTACATGGCTCCTCGCATGACACTATTCCTTAACCATAACATAAACTCAACAAGCCACAAATATTTACACTCATTTAATTCCTCATCCACTGAATATACTACAAAAACGTTTCTGACCTAAACTAAATTAATCTGGGCGCATATTTCTGAACACGTTTACCGTGAAATTCTTGAAATGCGCGGATATATGAAACCAAAATCGAAAAGTCCAAATTCCGTATTCTTGAAATCTACAAGGCAAAATTTAATTAAAAAAAGCAAAATTAAAATTCAGAATTTAATTAAATCAAACAAAATATTATTTATATTTTCAAAATCGGGCACCTATCGTTAGAGGTATCAAGAACCACAATCGGAGCACAATTGCCGATTTTGGATTTTTTTGGCTTGGAATTTGCTGAATTATAGTAAGGCGATTTTCAAAATAATCGAATTTCCTCTTAAATGTATGGAAGTAATCTAGCGATCTAAATGTGCATTGGAATGACAAATACAGGTCACGAAACCTATCGTTAGATGTATCAGAAACCACAATCGGAGCACAATTGCCGATTTTGGATTTTTTTGGCTTGGAATTTGCTGAATTATAGTAAGGCGATTTTCAAAATAATCGAATTTCCTTTTAAATGTATGGAAGTAATCTAGCGATCTAAATGTGTATTGGAATAACAAATACAGGTCCCGAAACATATCGTTAGATGTATCAGGAACCACAATCGGAGCACAACTGCCGATTTTGGATTTTTTGGCTTGGAATTTGCTGAATTATAGTAAGGCGATTTTCAAAATAATCGAATTTCCTCTTAAATGTATGGAAGTAATCTAGCGATCTAAATGTGCATTGGAATGACAAATACAGGTCCCGAAACCTATCGTTAGATGTATCAGAAACCCCAATCGGAGCACAACTGCCGATTTTGAATTTTTTGGCTTGGAATTAGCTGAATTATAGTCGGGCGATTTTCAAAATAATCGAATTTCTTCTTAAATGTATGGAAGTAATCCAGCGATCTAAATGTGCATTGGAACGACAAATACAGGTCCCAAAACCTATCGTTAGAGGTATCAAGAACAACAATCGGAGCACAATTGCCGATTTTGGATTTTTTGGGCTTGGAATTTGCTGAATTATAATCAGGCGATTTTCAAAATAATCGAATTTCCTCTTAAATGTATGGAAGTAATCTAGCGATCTAAATGTGCATTGAAACGACAAATACAGGTCCCAAAACCTATCGTTAGAGGTATCAAGAACAACAATCGGAGCACAATTGTCGATTTTGGATTTTTTTGGCTTGGAATTTGCTGAATTATAGTCAGGCGATTTTCAAAATAATCGAATTTCTTCTTAAATGTATGGAAGTAATTTAGCGATCTAAATGTGCTTTGGAACGATAAATACAGGTCCCAAAACCTATCGTTAGAGGTATCAAGAACAACAATCGGAGCACAATTGCCGATTTTGGATTTTTTTGGCTTGGAATTAGCTGAATTACAGTCAGGCGATTTTCAAAATAATCGAATTTCTTCTTAAATGTATGGAAGTAATCTAGCGATCTAAATGTGCATTGGAACGACAAATACAGGTCCCAAAACCTATCGTTAGATGTATTAGAAACAACAAACGGAGCACAACTGCCGATTTTGGATTTTTTGGCTTGGAATTTGCTGAATTAGAGTCAGGCGATTTTCAAAATAATCGAATTTCCTCTTAAATGTATGGAAGTAATCTAGCGATCTAAATGTGCATTGGAACGACTAATACAGGTCCCGAAACCTATCGTTAGAGGTATCAGAAACCACAATCGGAGCACAACTGCCGATTTTGAATTTTTTGGCTTGGAATTAGCTGAATTATAGTCAGGCGATTTTCAAAATAATCGAATTTCTTCTTAAATGTATGGAAGTAATCTAGCGATCTAAATGTGCATTGGAACGAAAAATACAGGTCCCAAAACCTATCGTTAGAGGTATCAAGAACAACAATCGGAGCACAATTGCCGATTTTGGAATTTTGGCTTGGAATTTGCTGAATTATAGTCAGGCGATTTTCAAAATAATCGAATTTCTTCTTAAATGTATGGAAGTAATCTAGCGATATAAATGTGCTTTGGAACGATAAATACAGGTCCCAAAACCTATCGTTAGAGGTATCAAGAACAACAATCGGAGCACAATTGCCGATTTTGGATTTTTTTGGCTTGGAATTTGCTGAATTAGAGTCAGGCGATTTTCAAAATAATCGAATTTCTTCTTAAATGTATGGAAGTAATCTAGCGATCTAAATGTGCATTGGAACGACAAATACAGGTCCCAAAACCTATCGTTAGATGTATTAGAAACAACAATCGGAGCACAACTGCCGATTTTGGATTTTTTGGCTTGGAATTAGCTGAATTATAGTCAGGCGATTTTCAAAATAATCGAATTTCTTCTTAAATGTATGGAAGTAATCTAGCGATCTAAATGTGCATTGGAACGACAAATACAGGTCCCGAAACCTATCGTTAGAGGTATCAAGAACAACAATCGGAGCACAATTGCCGATTTTGGATTTTTTTGGTTGGAATTTGCTGAATTATAATCGGGCGATTTTCAAAATAATCGAATTTCTTCTTAAATGTATGGAAGTAATCTAGCGATCTAAATGTGCATTGGAATGACAAATACAGGTCCAAAAAACCTATCGTTAGAGGTATCAAGAACAACAATTGGAGCACAATTGCCGATTTTGGATTTTGTTGGCTTGGAATTTGCTGAATTATAGTAAGGCGATTTTCAAAATAATCGAATTTCCTCTTAAATGTATGGAAGTAATCTAGCGATCTAAATGTGCATTGGAACGACAAATACAGGTCCCAAAACCTATCGTTAGAGGTATCAAGAACCACAATCGGAGCACAATTGCCGATTTTGGATTTTGTTGGCTTGGAATTTGTTGAATTATAGTAAGGCGATTTTCAAAATAATCGAATTTCTTCTTAAATGTATGGAAATAATCTAGCGATCTAAATGTGCATTGGAACGACAAATACAGGTCCCAAAACCTATCGTGAGAGGTATCAAGAACAACAATCGCAGCACAATTGCCGATTTTTAATTTTAGCTTGGAATTTGCTGAATTATAGTAAGGCGATTTTCAAAATAATCGAATTTCTTCTTAAATGTATGGAAGTAATCTAGCGATCTAAATGTGCATTGGAATGACAAATACAGGTCCCAAAACCTATCGTTAGAGGTATCAAGAACAACAATCGGAGCACAATTGCCGATTTTGGTTTTTTTTGGCTTGGAATTTGCTGAATTATAGTAAGGCGATTTTCAAAATAATCGAATTTCCTCTTAAATGTATGGAAGTAATCTAGCGATCTAAATGTGCATTGGAATGACAAATACAGGTCCCGAAACCTATCGTTAGATGTATCAGGAACCACAATCGGAGCACAACTGCCGATTTTGGATTTTTTTGGCTTGGAATTTGCTGAATTATAGTAAGACGATTTTCAAAATAATCGAATTTCTTCTTAAATGTATGGAAGTAATCTAGCGATCTGAATGTGCATTGGAACGACAAATACAGGTCCCAAAACCTATCGTTAGAGGTATCAAGAACAACAATCGGAGCACAATTGCCGATTTTGGAATTTTAGCTTGGAATTTGCTGAATTATTGTAAGGCGATTTTCAAAATAATCGAATTTCCTCTTAAATGTATGGAAGTAATCTAGCGATCTAAATGTGCATTGGAATGACAAATACAGGTCCCGAAACCTATCGTTAGATGTATCAGGAACCACAATCGGAGCACAACTGCCGATTTTGGATTTTTTTGGCTTGGAATTTGCTGAATTAGAGTCAGGCGATTTTCAAAATAATCGAATTTCTTCTTAAATGTATGGAAGTAATCTAGCGATCTAAATGTGCATTGGAACGACAAATACAGGTCCCAAAACCTATCGTTAGATGTATCAGAAACCACAATCGGAGCACAACTGCCGATTTTGGATTTTTTGGATTGGAATTAGCTGAATTATAGTAAGGCGATTTTCAAAATAATCGAATTTCTTCTTAAATGTATGGAAGTAATCTAGCGATCAAAATGTGCATTGGAATGACAAATACAGGTCCCAAAACCTATCGTTAGAGGTATCAAGAACAACAATCGGAGCACAATTGCCGATTTTGGAATTTTAGCTTGGAATTTGCTGAATTATAGTAAGGCGATTTTCAAAACAATCGAATTTCCTCTTAAATGTATGGAAGTAATATAACGATCTAAATGTGCATTGGAACGACTAATACAGGTCCCGAAACCTATCGTTAGAGGTATCAAGAACAACAATCGGGGCACAATTGCCGATTTTGGATTTTTTTGGCTTGGAATTTGCTGAATTAGAGTCAGGCGATTTTCAAAACAATCGAATTTCCTCTTAAATGTATGGAAGTAATATAACGGTGCTCCATTAGCATCAATCAATTTCTGTAGAAACCGAGCCATAAAAAACATTAAATTACACTTTATTGGTTTAAGAATGGTGTTATTACCGCTGGGTTGCTCTCGGGTTAATAACATCATATGTATATAAAAAAAAAATATATATTTATCTAGGCACGTGCCTAGACCCCTTGAGTTTTAGGGGCCCGTTACTTTAGTGTTTCGTTAGTACAGGGATAGCTTATGGTTGGTGACTTTAGTAAACAGCAGCCTTAATTTCCGCGTCCTTCGAGCCATAGATCTTTATATTAACGCCACTAAATATTAAAAATGGAGGAATACTATAAAACTCAAAATGCTCTTTTTGATCGAATTCAAAAAAGCAAAACAATTTATAACAAGGATGGCGAGGGCAGGAAGACGAAGGAATACTTGCAGAAAAGGCTGTCAAGTATCGAAACAATCTGGGAGGAATTTCTCGAGACCGAAAGACAGATGAAAGACGAACACTTTTGGAACGAACGAGATACCGTTAATAAATTGTACACTAACTATCGAGCAGCACCAGAAATTCTATGTCCCATATGTAAACAAATTGGGCATCGAATATACGCATGTGACGTTTACAAGAGCATGACACCGAGTGACAAGTGACAAATAACAGATGTTTCAATTGCCTAAATGGAGGTCATAGAGTGCATGAGTGCAGGTCCAGGTCAAGATGTCAACACTGCCACAGGAAACGCTATACATCATTGCATGGATCGGCAGATGAAGCAAAGGCATTCAGCGAAGTACAGCAAGCAGGTCCGAGGGTTCATAAAGCTGATCTATCAACAGTGAATGAAGCAACACAAATTAAGGGCGAGAAAGAAACGAAAACGTACACCGCAAGACCAGTTGTCTCTCATGGGATATTGCCAACTGCGTTAACTAACATTCAAGACGGTAACGGTCAGTGACAAACATTCCGAGCGCTATTGGATTCAGCGTCACAATCATCTTTTATTTCTGAGGCGTGTATGCAAGAATTGGGTCTCAACCGCAAAAATGCTCGGTTTCTGGTGAAAGGACTCGGCGAAGCTGGAATGGGAACGACCAGTGGATCCACTGAAGTTACAATTGCATCCATGGATCATACAGCCACAATGAAAACAGAGGTATTTATCATTCCAAAAGTATCCAGTACAACCAGTGAATTCAATTTGTCGGCGGTCGATTGCCAAATGCTGAATGTGTTGCAGCTGGCGGACCCAAATTATAGCAAGCGTGGCCACATTGATGTACTCCTGGGAGTGGACATATTTTTTATGGTAATGAAATCCAAAAGGCTTAAGTTGGCAAGTGGATTAACAGCAGTAAGCACAAGCTTTGGTTGGATAGTGGCCGGAAGAATTGCTGAAGAGAATCAAAGTATAAGCACGACTAAAAACGTTAACGTCTTACTAGACATTGATAAAACACTTCGCAGCTTTTGGGAAATAGAAGAGCTGCCAAGGGTTACCAGAAAAACACCAGAGGAAGATAAATGTGAAGAGTTATTCCAATCAATGATACGAAGAAGTGAAGACAACAAGTTTATTGTTAAGTTACCGTTTAAGCAATCTGGCAGTATTCTTGGAACTACATATAATGCTGCATTAAATCGGCTAAAAACAATGGAGAAGAAATTTGAACGCGATGTTGAATTCGGAAGGCTTTATAGACCATTTATGTCGGAGTATGAAGAACTTGGCCATATGAAGCAGGCACATGAGCATAACAAGACAAACACATATTTTCTTCCACACCACGGAGTACTGAAAGCCAGTAGCACAACGACAAAACTAAGAGTGGTTTTTGACGTGTCCACTAAATCATCCACATCAGGACTATCATTGAATGATATTTTAATGGTGGGTCCTACTGTTCATCGCCACTTATTAATATTATCATAAGATTTCGACAGCATAAATTCGTGCTATGTGGAGACGTGGAAAAAATGTATAGGCAGGTTTGGGTAGACATTAAAGATCAGCAATACCAGAACATTTTATGGCGAACAAATGCACGTCATCAACCGAGTACGTATAAGCCAAAAACTCTTTTGTATGGAACTGCTGCAGTAGCCTTTTTATCAACCCGAAGTTTGAAGGAAATTGGAATAAAATTGCAGTCTACTCAGCCAGAAGTCGCGCAAGTCATATTACAGGACATGTATGTCGATGACATGATGACCATTGGGGAGTTATGGATTTAAACTTCGAAAATTCTTAACGAACAATGAGGAACTGCGATCTTTTATTCAAACTACCGAGGAGAAGCAGACTAAAGAAATCGGAGAGCATACAGACACACCAAAGGTGTTGGGCCTTCAATGGGACCCATATGAAGATGCATTTAAATTCACCGTGCAATTACCTAACCGCGACAAAGACACTAAGCGAACACTATTATCGGATGCTAGTCATAACTTCGACTCGCTTGCCTGGTTAACACTAATAGTAATCAAAGTGAAAATTCTATTCAAAATCTCTGGATTCAGAACCTAAGCTGGGATGAGGAGCTGCCGCCAAACATTTTGAAACAATGGATGACAGTTAGAAATGACATAATCGAAACTGCCAGCTTGCGAATACCAAGATGGCTACAGTCCAGTAGCCAGGTGAGTTTGCTTGGATTTAGTGATGCGAGCGAACACGCATATGCCGCGGTAGTTTATGGTTTAGTGGAAACAAGCGAAGGACTAAGGGCAAAAATAATTGCATCCAAATCCCGCGTAGCACCGGTGAAGCAAATTAGTTTGCCACGGCTCGAGTTAATGGGCGCATTGCTACTGACGAACCTGATGAAATTGGTGGAGGAGTCCCTGACGCTGGAAATGTCTAGAACCATATTATTTACTGATTCGCAAATAGTATTTTATTGGTTATCGGCGAATCCCAGGCAGTGGACCACGTTCGTGGCAAATCGGGTGAGTGAAATAATGCAGTTGTACAAGCGAGAACACTAATGGCACGTTGCGTCAAACTACAATCCGGCTGATATTGCGTCTAGAGGCATAAGCACGATTGAGTTGGCTGAAAGCAAGCTGTGGTGGAGTGGGCCATATTGGTTGGAAGATGCCGATCAGATGAGGATCATTCAAACAATAAATGCACAGACTCAAAGAATCACAAACGAAGAACTACGTCCCTTAAAGATAGATACATTTGTTGTATCAACGAATAACTTTTTGCATAATTTCGTTAGAAGGTACTCCAGTTTTGCTAAGATGACGAAAATATTATCCATTATTATGCGATATTTCAACAATATAAGGAACAAAATCAAGCATAGATACGTGAAGATTATCAAACAGAGAGGAGATTGAAGCTGCTGAGACGACGTTTATACGAGAAATTCAGCGAGTAGAGTTCTCTATTGAAGTAGACGTATTGCAAAATAAAGGTACATTGCCACGTCACAGTAAATTAATTACCCTGAATCCGTTTTTAGATGAAAAAGGTGTCATCAGAGTAGGGGGTCGAATACAAAAATCTTTGGCAACATTTAATGTCAAGCACCCAATCATATTACCGTCGAATCATCACGCAGTCAAGTCCAGGAGTGAGCTTGCTCACCAGTATCATACGGCGAAGGTTTTGGATAATCAGAGGCAAAATAATATCCAGAGCAATAGTGCACAAATGTATTAAGTGCATCAAGTACAATCAAAAGGCGGAAAATCAGCTTATGGATGATTTACCACCAGAACGGGTTCAGTATGTGCATCCATTTTACAAGGTTGGTGTAGATTATTGTGGGCCATTCAAGGTACAACCAATAAGAAGGAGAGGTCAGATACCGGTGAAAGTATACGACTGTTTATTTGTTTGCTTAAGCACTAAAGCGGTACACATAGAGATGGTAGGCAATCTCACAACCGAAAACAAATAATCATCTTAAGGAGTTGTTCCGATTTCTGAAAGCCAAAGCATCTGACATAGCCTCAACACTTTTACGCTACCAAATAAATTGAAAATTCATTCCACCGGGAACACCACACATGGGAGGAATATGGGAAGCCGCAGTGAAACAAGCAAAAATTCATTTGGGAAAGGTATTTGGCGAATCCATACTTACGCTCGAGGTGTTCTCTACGTTGCTAACAAAGGTGGAAGCCATAATGAACTCAAGGCCATTAGCAGTAACCTAAGCCGAAGACATTGATTGTATAACACCGGCACACTTATTAATCGGGTGCATATTCATTGACATAGCCGATGAAAATGTCACTGAATACAATATCTCACCAATGGCTAGATGGAAGTTTGTGAAACAGATGAAGCAACATTTCTGGAATCAAATGAATCAGCCGATTCATGGCCGGCGGAATGTTGAGTCTGTATATCATATATATATACTATGTAGCCTAAAATAAAATAATAATATTAAAATTTGTAAATATTAAATTAACCTACGACACATCCCGCATTCCTGCGCCTTGAATTTTAGGAGTCCGTTACTTTAGTGTTTCGTTAGTATATAGAGGACCCTTATGGTTGGTGACTTTAGTAAACAGCAATCTTAATTATCAATTGATGACTGCGTATAATTACAGGGTTACCGATGCCTTTCTTGGGTGAATTTCAAGTATGCCGTCGCTGGAAGGTTGAAAAGATTTCCATCATATAATAGAGCAGCTCGTCTGAATTCCTCGAATTTTTCTTTCTTCTTCCTTGCTCAATTTATGCCCATAAGTTTTGATCCATAAACCAACGCTTCACTAAGTTTGTATTCTATTCCAAAATAAACGAAACCGACGTGTTTTCGAAGGAATACGGCTCCATCACCTTTTCCAAGATATGTTTGTACTTGTGTTGGTTCATTGGCTTAATAATTTTAAATATCGCCCCTAAGTTGCGATAGAAAAATGCTTCCAAGTCATAATGTCGCCACCTCCCTGCTTTATGGTCTTAATAGTGTATCTGGGATTCAATTCTTTAGTTTTCGGACGTTTCTCGCACACCTTATCATAAAACTCAAACAATGTAAACATTGTTTCGCCGCTATCGAGGGCTTTACTAAATCGCTAATGATTTGTTTAGTGTAACCCTAATTCAAATACCTGAATTCTAATAGACTTGCCCGATCAACCAGTATCACCTCACATTTTCGTTATTTTTGGAGCTCGTTGTTTCCTGCCTCTGTTACCTTCTTTGAATCTGCTACAAATTGCTTGCGTTGACGCATTTCCTTTGCAGTATAGCAATTATTGGCAAGGCACAACCAATCTACTTTTAATAATTCTCGTTCAACACGTTGTTCAGAAATCTAAAACAATTGTTTTACCCTAGCCAAAACCAATAAAACAAAATACGGTAACATTCAAAGTCTATTGAGGTTAAAATTACTGTTAAACATATCCAGTATTCTAGTTTATCATTGCTTCTAATTTTGTGGCCATCTTATTTGCCATTTCTGCCTTTTCAGGCAAAACGTTTATGTTTTGTTCCGTTTCGATGTTGAAAGGCCGAATGTTGGAAGGCCGAATGTGGAAAGGCCGAATGTCGCATGGCCGAATGTATTGAAAGGCCGAATGTCTAGCGGCCCATTGTGTCGAAAGGCCGAAATTGTTGAAAGACCGAATGTCGAAAGACCGAATGTCGGAAAACAATTTTTTTTCTTTTTTATTATAATTAATTAATTTTTAATTATATGACAATAAAAAACGTAAGAAGATTTTAATATTTAAGGTGATGTACTATTAAACATAAAGTTTGGGTTTCATTAAATTTTGAAAATTTTCATTCATAAAGAGATGAAAAATTAAAATCAATTTCGACACAAACGGCCTTTCGACATTCGGCCTTTCGACATTCGGTCTTTCGACACAATCGGCCTTTTGACATTCGGCCTTTCAACCTATTCGGCCTTTCGAAACTTTTGGCCTTTCGAAATTCGGCTTTTCGATATTCGGCCTTTCGACCCTTTCGGTCTTTTGACATTCGGCCTTTCGTCCTATTTGGCCATTCGACACATTTGGCCTTTCGACATTCGGCCTTTCGGCGTTCGGCCGGAGAAAGTAAATATTTATTTCTAAGCTAAACTGCACAGGAACTTGGTTTATTGAATGTAATTAGAGATTGCGATTGGGAATTCCTGTTTCAATAATTCTCGAGACTTTAAAATAATTGTTAAACCTTGTTTCTCAACATCATTGGATTTCGAAATCATTTTTCTTTTAAATTCAGGTTTATTTGTTACTCAATTTGACTGAAAAACCTAAAATTATTCAAATCAAAGTCGATTAATGAAATTCATTTAGGTAATCCTAGAGAGGATTGAAGGCTATTCCATCAAGAGGACCGGGTGCAAATAATTTAATTTTTCGGGTTAAAAATCAATGAGAAAATGCACGGAGTGATTCATTTTGATACCAATTGAAAAAATTGGTTCACATGGTAACCGCAGTTATTTCAATTACCAAAGCACGTCATATTTAATATTATATGTCGTTTCACATGCCAAGAACCGCGTGATCTACACTGAGTTTCCATTTCAGTCCGGAAAGCCCAAAGGCGAACCTGCCTTTCTACCCTAGAAAAGATCAAACATCATTTTCAGAACTTCTAAGTTGTAAATTCTTGTGCAAACGGCGGTTTTTATTTACTTGCAAAATTACTCGCGGCCCTATTAGACAGGGAGTCTGGGTGCCTTATATTCGCGGCACCCTCACTTATAGAAAATCTTTTTCTATTCTGCTAAATTATGTTCATTTCATTATAATTTAATATCCATAACAATACCTGCTGCAATTGCACCTGCCATGGAGAAACTTTATGCAGCCAACATACAAAAGATTATAAATATTTAAACGAAATCACAAATAGAAATGGAGGTGTGGCCAACACACGACTTTCTTTTACGAACAGAGAATTAAGAGAATTTTTTTTTTTAAATTTTTATTTGTTTTTAATTTTTGGAAACATATTGGATTAAGTAGTTTTTTGTAAACCTTATACATTAAGATATTTGCAAAATAATTTTTCTGGACCAAGGGAGTGGCCACTTCCTTCTAGCCGATTTGGAGTAAAATTCACTGGGACCTCTCAATTTATCAATAAAGCTTAAATCTGAAGTTTCAGTTTGATTAGTTAAACCATCTGGGCTGTAGAGAGGACTAAGACTGACAGACTGACAGACAGACACCATTTCGAAACCCACTTTTTCTGACTCAGGGGACCTCAAAACAGATAAATCTCTAAAAATCTCAAGGTCCAAAATTTTCATGATTACTATACTTTATTTTACTAGAAAATGTAAAACTTTGTTTTGGTTTGGATTATTGACTTACTTTGCTTTTTTTTTTAAATCATCCACCAGATGATTTTGGCTCTATTTTTAAGATCAGCCATCTGATGTCAGACACTTTGCGTTAAAAGGCGAATAACCGAATTTTTTTCTATTTGGGTGAGAGCTAGAGTTATTGATTGCATTTTTAATTAAAAAAAAGTTTATTTTTATTTACCAGGTAAGCAGAAATTCCAAAAAAAAAAATTTTTTTTTTTCATCAAAAATCGCAAAATTTTTTTGTCATTTTAACAGGCGAACAGAAATTATCAGAAGGTAGAATTGTCAGCAATATGACTTTATTTTGTATGTTCAAGTGTCACATAACTTGAAGTGGCACGCTTTGATACAAAATAATGTCACGTTGCTGACAATTATGTTGTTTCTTAAATTCTGTTCGCCTGGTAAAATAACAAAAATTTGTATGCGATTTTTCACCAAGTCCGAATTTATCAGTATTTAGATGAGTGGTTGGGTGGTAAGATGAAGGAGTATTGTGGGAAAGGTTTGGAGTTCGATTCTTCAAATTTCCGACATTATTTTTTTGTTTTTTTTTAAGCAAAAATTTGATTTTTTTTTATTTCCACGAATTTTATACCAAATTTTTTTTTGCAGCGATCTCGATCCCGATTAATCTTCTCGGATTATCATCAATTCAAATTTTTTTATCTAAAAACAAATTTTTCGTTGGCTTTGCTTAGATTCGAACTCCAGACCTTCTTCACTATCTACTCTATCACCTTACTACCTCGTCTATCTTATCATATACAAGTTAATATACATTTGTTTGTTTTATGCAATCAAAACAAATGTGTCTATAATATGTTGATATGATGACATCTCTGTTAGGGCATATGTACTACATTTACTACACAATGTTTCTGCTAAGTTCTGAAATATTTGGTTTTGCTTAAAAGAGGGCGTGTGTTTTTGTAAAATGTCTGAAACTCGATTTTTTAAATAATTAATTAATTACGTAACATTATTATTGCATTAAAATAATATGGATTAGTTGTACTAAATATTCTGGTAACGAAATCGCCATAAATTAAAAAAGCAAACTACTCATAAAATTTAGCAAGAGTAGCTGGGTGCAGTCAGAAGTACTTGTGTGTATTTTCCCACGTTAAATGGAACCCAGCAATTAGAAAATATAAATAATTATTGATGAATATGGATGTGAAACTGATAAATTGGCCTTATCACTCTTTGCCAGAGATTTGAATTCACTTTCCGATAGTACATATAGTAGTTGGCCTACTACTACATCCATCGAGCCCAAAAAATCAACCCAATTCAGGGTAATAAATTAGCCTGGAAACTTTATATACCAATTGAGATTTTAGCTGAAACTGATAAATGGGCCTTAGCACCTCTTGCCAGAGATTTGAATTCACTTTCCGATAGTACATATAGTAGTTGGCCTACTACTACATCCATCGAGCCCAAAAAATCAACCCAATTCAGGGTAATAAATTAGCCTGGAAACTTTATATACCAATTGAGATTTTAGCTGAAACTGATAAATGGGCCTTAGCACCTCTTGCCAGAGATTTGAATTCACTTTCCGATAGTACATGTAGTAGTTGGCTTACTACTCTATCAATCGAGCCCAAAAACTGCCCTCTATCCAGGGGAATAAATTAGCCTGGAAACTTTATATTCTAATTGAGATTTTAGCTGAAACTGATTAATGGGCCTTAGCACCCCTTGCCAGAGTTTTAATTCGTTTTCCGATAGTACATGTAGTAGCTGACCTACTAAACCGTCCATCGAGCCCAAGAAATACCCCCTATCCAGGGGAATAAATTAGTTTGGAAACTTTAGGAATTGAGATTTTAGCTGAAACTGATAAATGGGCCTTAGCACCACTTGCCAGAGATTTGAATTCACTTTCCGATGGTACATATAGTAGTTGGCCTACTACTCCATCTATCGAGTCCAAAAATTGCCCCCTATCCAGGGGAATAAATTAGTCTGGAAACTTTTTATACCAGTTAAGGTTTTAGCTGAAACTGATACCGTAAAATGGGGTGAATAGAAACAGTGGGGTGAGTAGAAACAAAACTTTAAAGATTAAATAAATAAATTTTTTTTCATAATGAACAAAACAAAAAATTTAACGACTGATTTTTTTAACTTGGTGAAGAGTGCAAAAGTCGAAAAAATAGTTTATCTTATTTTGAACACCTGCAGTTTAGGAATAATAATCATACAAATTAGTAATAATTTTTAGGTCAGAAACGTACATAAAAAAACTTTAACGGTAATTCATTATTTTTTTGTGTAAAATCAAATAAAATTAAGGTAAGTTGTGAAATGATGTCTTATTATTACATTCTAAGTTGAATTTTTAATTAATATTTACCGTTATTCCTTAATTTTTCTTTGTTGTAATTTAATGCCTAGAATTTGAAAGTAGGGGGTGAATAGAAACACAACGGGAATCGTGTTTCTATTCACCTCATCATGTGTTTCTTACTTTAAAATTAGTAAATATATTTAATTTTAATGAATATGTTGATTACTATTTGTAATTATATTATATATTTGGTTTATTAGTTTTTGCAGATCATTAAAATGCCTAGGGAATACAAGTCCAAGAGTGCAAAACCTCACAAAAAGCATGATCCACTGTTACTCAAACAAGAAGTTGATGATGTTAAATATAACAAGATGCCATTAAGGAATTCATCGGAGAAGTATGGTATACACCATTCTGTAATATATCGCTATTTAAAAAATGGAGATACCATAAAACGTCAGGGTGGGCAAACTTGTTTAAGCGAAAGTGAAGAAAAAATTATTGTAAACAGATTGATAATTTGTTCCGAGTGGGGTTATCCCATTGATACAATAACGTTGCGTATGATTATACAAGAATTTTTGAACAGGCAAGGGAAACAAGTGAAGAAATTTAAGGATAATTTACCCGGCAAAGAATTCGTCTACTCCTTTTTGAGAC
Source organism: Tipula vernalis (assembly GCA_958295665.1). Classification (NCBI taxonomy): domain Eukaryota; kingdom Metazoa; phylum Arthropoda; class Insecta; order Diptera; family Tipulidae; genus Tipula; species Tipula vernalis. The sequence goes on from OY282560.1 coordinate 107,954,109, forward strand.
GACACAAGCAAGAACTGTCGTATCGGTTCTGCGAAAACATAAAAAGAAATCGGGCTGCTGTTTCACCAGAAATTATAAATGAATACTTTAACAGATTACACGAAGAACTTGAGGGTGTACCACCACAAAATATAATAAATTACGACGAGACAAACTTAAGTGATGGGTAGAAAAAAAATTATTTGCAAAAGAGGTTGCAAGTATCCCGAGAGGTTAATTAACAGCACCAAATCCTCAATATCGGTTATATTTAGTGCAGTAGGTGATGGTACAATATTACCTGTTTATGTTGTTTACAAGGCTGTACATTTATATCAGTCATGGACGGAAGGAGGGCCTAAAGGAACCAGATACAACCGAACAAAATCAGGATGGTTCGATAGATATTGTTTCGAAGATTGGCTTGTATCAGTTGCCATCCCTTATTTAAAAAAGCAACCAGGCAAACGAATATTGATTGGAGATAACTTGAGCTCACATTAAACAGTCGAGGCCATCAAGTTGTGCAATGAAAATGAAATTCACATGGTGTTTCTTCCATCAAACTCCACACATTTAACTCAACCTCTGGATGTTGCATTTTTCCATCCATTAAAAGTATCTTGGCGGAAAATTCTCGAGAAATGGAAAAGTGGACCTGGCAGTCGCGAGGTGGCTTTGCCCAAGGATAAGTTCCCCCGACTGCTCAATGAATTGATGACTATGATTGTTGAACAGGGATCCAATAATATCAAATCAGGCTTTAGAAAATGTGGGATCGTCCCTCTTGATAGAACACCAGTATTAGAGAGGTTACCTTCAGCCCCGGACACCACGGTTCAAACAGATAGTTTGGATGCAAGTTTTGTTGAACATCTTAAGAAAATCAGATACGAGGAAACTGCAACACCTATTCGGAAAAAGAGGAGCAGAATTCAAGTTAATCCTGGCAAAAGCGTCGTGGCAACTGAGTCAGACAGCTCTGAGTGTTCGGGCAAAATGAGCCTCCATGACACAGATTCTTCAATAAATATAATGGAAAACGATTCAATTGATGAAGATGATGAACGGGTGTCTTCCATTGGAACTGGAAAGCAAACCTATCCAAATCCAATTATAAAGGAAGAAATAAGGCCAGGAGATTGGCTAGTTGTTAATTTTTATGTAAATAACCCTAATCCTGGAACTTCGTCTTCTAATAAAAAACCATATATAGGACTAGTAAAATCAATCATCGACGATAATTTTGAAGGTGAGTTTTATCGGCCGAGGATAACTAAAGATTTTTCTGGATTTATTTATGGGTTGCCGGACGTGCCAGACATTGCTGAGTTCGACTTTGGACAAGTGGTTGGTAAACTTAATCCACCTGGACTCAAAAAATTTGATATTAAAATTTAAAAGTGTTTTTAATTATGTTTTATTGTTTTTTAGTTTAATGAATTATTATACAAATAAAGTTTGAAATTATTTTTTAACGTTTAAAAAAAAATTGTTTTTTCTTATCATAACCAATGTTTCTGATAACCAACGAACTATCGGAATAGAAACCTTTAAAATCTAGGACTGTTTCTTTTCACCCCAATGGCAGGTGAATAGAAACAGTGGCGTTTTATAAAAAAAAAACGCCATATTAATCTTTAACAAACCAAACTAATTTAGGAAGGGTTAACTAGATCAATACCCACATTTTAAAATAATTTGGATTATTAAAACATGTATCCTCTTAAAAGTACATGCCTGCAAACTTAAAAAATGTTTCTATTCACCCCATTTTACGGTAAATGGGTCTTGTTGTTGGATGCAAACGCTTACCGATGATTTCCACAATGAGCAATGTCAATTGGTTCCATTGACTGAATTGTAAACGCTCGCGAATGGTATCCAACAGATTGCTATTTGTGCGTGGACTGTATTTTCTTTTGTAATTTTGCAATTTACACAAATTATTAAACCTTCTCACAATTGCATTAAAACAAAGAGAATTGTGTTTATAAATTATATTCAATATTTTATTATTTATATGTTTAATAATTTATTAATTATCTTTAATACTTTATTATTTGCAATTAATTTTTTTGTGTTAAATTATTTTTTATTGAAAGTTTGAGTAGCACTGTCTGTATTTTCCATCATTTTTATTTTAGTTTGTCATTTTTCCCACCAAAAAAGAATACGTCAAATTAATTCTAGTGGTCGTGGTGGAAACTACAATTTCGATATATTTAGAGATTCGAGATTATTTCATAATTGTTATTTCGTCATATAAAATATTAGAATTCCTCTACTTGCAATTTTGACAGATTTTTTAGTTGTCAAAACAATTCTGCTGATGTACTATCTACTGGAAGTTCGAGAAGACAACATAGTTCTCTTTTATTAAATGATTCAAATAATAACCAAACTAATAAAATACTACAAGATATTCTTGATAGACTTAGTTCACAAGAAGAAAAACAAGAAAAAGCCCTTATATCAATCCTACAAAGGCTCACTCTACTCGAAAAACATGGCAAATAATTTAAAAATTCTTGCATGGAACTGCAATGGTATATTGCAACGACAAAATGAAATACAACTATTTCTTGATTTAGAAAAAATAGATATATGTTTATTATCTGAAACACACCTTACTACTCAAAGTCATATAAAAATCCGCGGCTACGAAGTTCACTCAGCAGTTCATCCTAATAATAATGCACGAGGGGGCAGTGCCGTGATTATAAAAAAAGATATTAAATACCATCTGCAACAAAAACTTGAAAGTGATGAAATACAAGCAATTAGCGTTAGCATTAATACCCGCAACCACAAGTTAGTGGTATCCGCAATATATTGCCCACCTAGATATAACATCAAAGAGAATGCTTATACTCAGTTCTTCAAGCAGCTCGGTGAAAAATTTGTAGTCGGGGGTGACTTCAACGCTAAACATACTGACTGGGGATCAAGACTAACCACAACTAAAGGGAAAGAGCTTCATCAAGCAATAATTAAATACAATTGCAACTGGCATTCTACTGGAAAACCAACTTATTGGCCCAGTGATCAAAATAAAATACCAGACCTAATTGACTTCTTTATAACAAGAAAAATCCCGGTTGATTATATACAAGTGCAGGAAGGATTGGACTCCACATCTGACCACTCCTCTATTTTAATGATAATAAGTGATACAATAATTACTAATGATAAACAGCCACTGTTAACAAATAAATATACTGATTGGAAAAAGTTCAGGAATGAACTAAACAATAGCATCATTTTAAACACACAACTTTCATCAGAAGAAACATTAGAACAGGAGGTGGAGAAGCTCGTCAAGGACATACAGCTAGCGGCGTGGAAAAGTACTAACACAACAAACAAAAAAATAGCTGGCAAATGCTATCCAATGGAAATTAAATCACTAGTTATAGAGAAGAGAAGTACCCGTAGGGAGTGGCAACGTACACGAGACCCAACCGTCAAAAATAGATTAAATAATTTAACACAACGAATACGTAGAGAAATAAGGGAATTTAAAAATAAATCAATAAATTCATACCTACAATCTCTCACCTATGATAAAAGTAGTGATTATTCATTGTGGAAAGCAACCAAATATTTGAAAAGGCCAGTTATGCATATACCACCAATAAGAACAAATAATGGTCATCTGGCTAAAAGCAAAGAAGAAAAAGCAGAAAAATTCGCGGATCATCTCGAGCGTACCTTTCAGCCAAATTTAACAACACTTAACCAACAGGATATATTGTTCGAAAACCAAACAACTATCCTGAGACAGGAAATTCCATTAACTAATGCTAAAGAAGTAAAACAAGTAATAAAGAACCATGTAGTACTTAAAAAATCACCAGGATATGACCTGATAACTGGACAGATTCTAAAACAACTACTTAATAAAGCTATTAAAAAAATATCGGACATAATTAATGCTTCCTTCAGACTCCGTTATGTCCCTCTATCTTGGAAATTTGCGGAAGTGATAATGATACCTAAGCCAGGTAAGCCACCAAGTGAACTGGCCTCGTACAGGCCAATATCACTTCTTCCAACTATGTCAAAACTATTTGAGAGATTGTTATTAAAACGAATTAAACCAGAAGTTGTAAAATCAGGAGCTGTTCCGTCCCATCAGTTTGGATTTAGAGAGGAACACTCCACAATCGACCAAGTCCATAGAATAACAGATATAATAGAAAAATCCTTAGAGGAAAAAAAGATTTGTTCAGCTATATTTCTTGACATAGCGCAGGCATTTGACAAAGTCTGGCTAGATGGTTTAATATTTAAATTGGAGAAAACTCTGCCATTTGAGTATTGCGAACTGCTAAAGTCATACCTGAAAAGGAGATATTTTAGAGTTAAACAGGAAGGAGTTTACTCCAGTATTAAAGAAGCTAAAGCAGGAGTCCCGCAGGGGAGTGTCTTAGGGCCTTTCCTTTTCGTGCTGTTTACTAGCGACATACCGCAGACGAGCAATACAACTATCGCCACGTTTGCAGATGACACTGCAATTCTAGCTGTTGGTGACACAATCGGTGAAGTCACATTCAAACTACAAATAGCCGTAAATAATATACAAGATTGGCTAGCTAAGTGGAGAATTAAAGTGAATGAATCGAAGTCTACTCACATTAACTTCACTAATAGATCAATAGAACCACTACCTGTGACTCTCAATAATATCTCCGTACCACATGCCAATCAAGCAAAATACCTTGGTATGAACCTTGATGCAAAGTTAAAGTGGAAAGTACACGTGAAAAAGAAAGCAGAAGAGCTTCAGTTAAAATATAGAAAAATGTACTGGTTAATTGGAAGAAACTCTCAGTTATCCATTCATAATAAACTTATGCTTTATAAACAAGTACTCAAGCCGGTCTGGACATATGGTATCCAACTATGGGGATGCACCAAACTCAGCAATCAACAGATAGTTCAACGATTTCAAAATAAAGTCCTCAGAGGAATTGTAAATGCCCCTTGGTACACTCGTAATAGTGACCTTCATAGAGATCTCGGAATAGACACAGTCGCAAGTGAAATAAAGAAATGTGCTCAAAAACACCAGGAGAGGCTCCATCATCACCCTAACATCGAAGCTGCAAGACTACTTCATCAAGAGGGTATAATAAGAAGACTCAAAAGACTAAAACCTTTTGAGTTGCCTGAATAGTCCGCACAATGCAACATCAACCAAAACAACACTTTATGTAAAGAACACATATGAGTGCTTTATTATTATATTGTCAGAGTCAAACGCTGTTAGTCAAAAACGACTAGTTACTTTGTAAAAAAATTTTATTGTTATCATAAATAAAATTATTAAAAAAAAAAAAAAAAAAAAAAACAATTCGTAAATACTTATAAAATCGAGGTGAGAATAACTTAATTTAATTTACATATAATTATTACTGATGAATATCTTGAGATAAATAGTAAATGTTAGTAAAAATAATATATTGATAATTATAATGTTGTGATGTTTGTCTTGTTTCAGCTCAGCTGATGTGATAATGCAGTGAACAGATGATGTTGGACGGTGGTTTTTTTTATTTTCAGGATGAAGTCTTAACACTTGTCACCCTTTGCCAGAGATTTGAATTCACTTCCGGATAGTACATGTTGTAGTTGACTTACTACTCCATCAATTGAGCCCAAAAACTACCCCCTATCCACGGGAATAAATTCGTCTTGAAATCGTTCATTGACAGTTAATACCTACTACTAGATATTTCAACTTGGGATCCGATAGTACATGGAGTAACTGCTTAAAATTGTGGTCCATTATGCCGATTAAATATTTCTTAAACCAAGAATTAATTTAAACTAGACATTTTTTTTGGCGATTAAGACTAACAATTGTTAAATGTCATTTACGCCACTTGCCTATGGTTTGGATTCATTTTTTTATGGTCCATATATTATTTTGACTAAATTCCACTAATATTGCCTCTGAATTGTCTTACATTCACAGGAAATCACTTTTGTTCGAAAGATTTTGCAATGAAATTACATTTTTAGTACTAAATATTTCAATATGAATCGTAATTTTTCCAATTGGAATTTAGTTTAGCAGTGTGAAACTAATACATATATAGAATCTGTGGATTTGTGGAAAACTTCACATCCATTGTACGAGTAGAGGTATCAGCATATTGAAAAACTAATTTTAGTCTTGCTTTGGTATTTTTACAACAATGGCGTTCAATTTCATTCCAATTTAAATAATTGCATAGATTCTAATTTTCAAGTAGTTTTAGTGCTTACCAGCAGAGTAGATTTATTGAGTACATATTCAGTTTTATGAGTTGGTATTAAATAAAAATTAACATTTTGTAAAATATCATTTGGAATAATTTGTTATCTCTATTTTGTAAGAATTCTGCATAATAAATTATATTTTTGGAGCGATATGCCAACAACTGTTAAATGTAACAACAAAAATTATTCTTGACTGTTACTTTGGTCAAAATTTCATTCCTATTCCAATAGCATTACCATTCACCAAAATAAAACCACAATTAATCCAATAGTTACACTATTTTGAAACAATTTTTTCGTTGTAGCCTTCTTTCCGAAGTTTGCAGTTAGTATAAAACACTTTCCCTTGCTGAAAAATATTTTCGATTTTCTACTGATCAGAAACTTTAATATTTCAACAGATTTACCAATTCCATAATTTTTGCACAACATCCCAATATTCCTAAATTGATAAGTGACTTTAACAAACAAAAAGACAAGCGCTTTAATTATGTACCAGAAACATTAATAGAAATCAACCCTAATTCTTGCCTATTTACGGGTTATTGTTAAATTTGCTGTGACTAAGACTTAATTGACTTCAATGAAACGATCAAACTATCGCCTAACTCAAGCCCCTTTTTTTTTTTTTTTTTTTTTCTTTTGTAGATGCAAAAAATCTTCAAAAGACTTTCGTCGAACGGCGATGGACGCCGCCCGACAGTGTGAGATTTGACAGCTGCTCCTGTCATCTGCTCACTAAAAAAAACACCTACAGGCCACTGGAAAACCGGACCGGAACCACTTTCGTATTACTTCAGTCTGTCCCGTGCTGCCAGCTGGATTACTTCTCGCCTAGGAATCCACTAAGCACCCCTCTTCCCTCTTTCTCCGTAGCGTAGATTCGACGTAGAGTATTATTGCATCCCACGCCTCCTCCGACCATAGCATCACCTCCACGATGGTGTCAGGTGTAACCACCCCCACCACTGAGGTGAGCCGGTTTCTTTCGTCATTGAATTGAGCGCACCCAAAGAAAATATGACAAGCGTCATCACTTTCTTCAGGGCAGTACCGGCAATAAGGGGTCCTCAGCTTTCCCATTCGGTACAAGGAGGCTGCAAAGTAACCATGCCCCGTCAGGAACTGGCAAACAAAGAAGGTAACTTCCCCGTGCCTCCGATTGATCCAGGTACTAAGTACCTTTACCAACCTGGCCGTCCATCTTTCGCTACTCTCCTCGTCCCATCGTTGCTGCCATGCTACGAGCGTGACACGTGGGCTCTCATCGCAGAATCACTCCTTCCAAATTCGGCACTCAACCGGTATATCTCTCGACGATCGAGCGCCATCAGGTCTATCGGGATGACTCCAGCGACAACCAAGGCCGCAGCTCCGGACACCGTGCGATAAGCGCATGTAATTCTCAGTGCCCCGCGTCGCTGTATTAACAACATACTCGTGCGGTACTTCTTTACTTCCATTGCACCAGCCCAGATCTCAGCTCCATACAGCAGGACCGACTGCACCGTTGACATCAGGAGTCTTCGCTTGCTAGAGCGAGGGCCGCCCACATTCGCCATCAGTCTTCCGAGTGACACTGTTACAACTGATGCCCGGTCACAAACCCTGCGGATATGCTCCCAGTAGGTTAGTCGACTGTCTAAAACAACCTCCAGATATTTCGTCGCACCTTTTGTCATCACCTCTTCTCTTCCAATCTGCATAGGGATAACTGTTGGAATCCTCCGTTTTGTGAGCATTACGATCTCAGTCTTTGAGATTGCCAACTGTAGACCGTGCTCATCCATCCAAACGTTGACTCTTCTCATCACCTGATTCAGCCTGTATTGAGCTAAAGCTGTGCTTCTGGATGTTATTACAACGGTAACATCATCTGCATATCCAACCAGGAATACTTCGTCCGGCATCTCAAGTTGCAACAAGCCATCATACATAGCATTCCACAGATCGGGACCAAGAATTGACCCCTGGGCTACTCAAGCAGTGATTTCCTTCATCTTTTTGCCGTCTTTCGTCACGTATACCAGTCTTCGATTCCTCAAGTAGTCTCGAACTATTTGTAGAAGATAGTCTTGGAGACAAATCACCAGCAATAGATATGGGATCTTTCAGCCTAGGCTTTAATAGTTTTTCCAGCAGCTTCCCCATTGTTTCCAACATACAGAGAGGTCTGTATGATGACGGGGAGTTGGGATCGCCACCTTTCCCTTTGTCTATTAATACTAGATGGGCCGTCTTCCACCGTGAAGGAAACACTCCTGCTATTAAGCATGCATTATACAGTTTTAGTAACAGGTGCGGGTATCTACTAACATCCACCTCCAACGCCTCCACTGGTATGCCGTCCTGTTCCGTTGCCTTCTTATTTTTTAGGCTGGTCACCGCATATGCCAACTCCTCCACCGTGAATGCGTGAATTTCTCCAACTTTTCTTTCAGCATCGTCTTCTACCCTCGGCAAGTGTGTTGGAAAGAAAGCATTAACAATATTTGTCATCGTTTCTGCATTCAGCGCGACGTGCGTACTGAACCGCCCCAGCTTTCGAGTGGCAAGTTTGTATCCTCTGTCCCATGGATCGCTATCCACCTCGTTGTATATGGTTCTCCAGCATTGCGCTTTACTCGCACGAATGGATATGCTGAGCTCTTCTTTTGCGGCTTTGTGCTGAGCTGACTTAGCGATTGCTTCTTCTCCGCCCTGTGCTCGTTGCGCCCTTCGCCTAAGCTGCAGAGCTTTCCTTCTCAGCTCTGCGATCTCATTTGTCCACCAATAAACCTGTTTCCTTTCACTCCACTGTTTTCTTCGGGGCATAGAAGAGTCGCAAGCTTGTTGAACTAACCGTGTAATGCTTTCAACAGCCGCTTAAATCTCGGCTCTGTTCGTAATCTCCTGTAAAACCGATTGGTTATTAGTGAGGCTCATCTCGACAAATGTAAGGAGCTCTTCGCTGTCCAACTTGGTGGTGTTCCAGCTCAGTAAACTACGATATTTCGCTCGCTGTGTTTTTCGCTCATCATCGTGCAATTGGAAGCTGATGTAGTTGTGATCACTTGCGGTATAATCCTCCATCACTCTCCAGTCTTTTGCCAATGGCACCAGCCGTGCTGATACCAATGTTATGTCCGGTATGGAGCTGCCGAAACCTGGCCTTCGGTATATTGGCGTAGATCCTTGGTTTAGAACGCATAAATCCAGTCTTGAGACCATCTCCAGTATATGTCTCCCCCTGGTATTTTGGTGTGGCATACCCCATTCTAGTGCGCGTGGATTGAAGTCACCAGCTAGCACTAGTGCCTTGTTACATCACGAGCCGAATCCTCCAGTCCATTCAATTTGGATTGAAACTCCAAAATTGTATCGTTCGGTGACAGATACACACTATAAAGCGTAGTGTTTCGGCTTCTCAGCCAGACGTAGCCAATTCCAGAACCATGGGCATCAATGCGTACTCCATGGGTGTCGACCACCCATATTGCCGCAGACCCCGAGGGATCACCAGTTTGGACGATTATCGTTCTGGTATTGCTCGCAAATAACTGCTATCTGGACTTCTACCTCACAGACAAGCGGCGCCAAGAGATCCTGCGCAGCTCTGCATTCATTCAAGTTTCCTTGAAGGACCTTCATCTACGTTTATTTTTCTTCGCTCGCCGCAAAAGCCCCTGGAAAGTCTCGCCGCTGCCCGATCCCTGTACGTGGTTGTTGCCACCGGGTTTCCCAACGCATATATGATATTTCGCTTGCAGCTCGCACTTTGCTTTCGCAGTTACTCCTGATATGCCCATATCCTTGGCACTTGAAGCATTTTTATACCTCGGCCCTCACTCTAATGCGCCCGAAGACCCAGCCAATCTTGATACACCCTTGGTCAAGTAGTTTTTTGGCAGCTAGATCATCTAGTTCGATGACCGCTTTTTTCTGTCCCCGCTTATCTGCTTTGAATAGCGTTACTTTGACGTCGCCTTCCACATCACCAGAATCGCGCTTAATTTCCGCTGTCACTTCTTCTTCGGTGGTAAAGCTGTCCAAATCAGTAACTTCGACTTTCGACCGAGGTATCAGGCCGCGAACCACTCCGATCTCTCCTACCGCCGCTTGGATAGTATCCCTAAGCTTTCCGGGATTTACACCGCGGCCCAGTTCAAGGAGCACTCCTCCATCCGTTGTCTTTCTTATTGACCTGATTTCATGTTCCGGATTATCCGGACACACGTGTTGTCGAATAGCACCAAGGACCTCGGCGTACGTTTTTTTCTCGGCCGGTTTGACAACCACCGCATTATTTTTCGTTCGCTTGCTTGGCCGCCTCCTTTTTCTCTGTCTCTTCTTCCTACCTTTACCTTCCAGACCGGGCCTTGTGCCAACAACAATATCCCCTTGCGGCGATGCTGTATTACTTTTCTGGTCAGAACGCTTATTGACTTTGTTGTTTATTGACGACCGATTGCCATCCCTCGTTCTTTCCCAAAGGTAACTCCATTTTGGTTCTAACCTCTCGTTCAGATTCTTCGGTAGATGCTTTCCTTCCTCGTTTCCTGCCTCCTCGGGAGTTGGTTTCTACAGTGCTCTGCAACCCTAGCTCTGATTCGCAAAGCACCGCTTCTGCCTTCTTCCATTTGTCTCGGTATGTGGCTACCACTTCCAGTATCTCCTCCAGTTCTTTCAAGCCGTTCTTAACAATCATATTGGTGTTGGGCTGCCTCCTGACCGTCTTTCCCATTTGTTTCAAGAGGTCCCACCCCTTGCTTAAGGTGATATCCTCCTGTTCCCTTATCTCTCTGATGTACTCTCTCATTTCTGAGGTTTCCTGGAGTCTATCCTCTTCATTATGCCCCTTTTTCTGTTTGAGGTTACTGTCCCTGCTATGATGCGCCTGAGCCACCTCAACCTCAACCATCTCCTCCATATTAGCATCCCTTGTGGCTTCATCTGAGTTCGAGTGACTCACCTCCAAGTCATTGCGTACCACATTATCTGCTCTCATCGTAACAGCCGTGAGCTGTTCGTCATCTGTTTGTTTTCCTGTTGGTTTTTCTGTTATATCTTTATTCATTTCTGTTCCCACGAGTAGCACGAGAAAAAACGGTCACCTATTACAGAGCTCTGCATTATCATAGGAAGGCTATGATTTAAACCGATAGTCGCCAAAACCGGAGTTCACATACTAGCGACTAAGCATCCCCTTAGCCATGCAGCTATCGGCGTATGTAGTGCCACCTTAGCTTGGGTGTGCTACTTTTTGATCCCCCCGGGTATTTAATTTCCCCGGTACCTGCCATATCTGGCGGGCGGTCCCCTATCCGCCACCTGGGGAGGCACCCGATGGGGGAGCTAGCCAAACCCACACGGGTAACTCAAGCCTCTTATTTGGTTTGAATTATAATTTCGCTACAAATAAGCTTTCACTGCTTCTGATTAAGCAAAATGGAGTCCCATACCTTCGGCAAAGATACAGTTCTACGTTTAAAGGTTGTGTCTCACAAACTGTCGCTTTTTCTAATGAAACAAATTCTCAATTAATTTAAATATGTGCGTCGTAAAACATTTTTCCTGAAAATTTAAACAAGCAAGATATGGTGTTGTTAAAATATGAAGTTTTGATTTTTTACATTTTATACATACATATATGTATATAGTGTATAAAATGGTCCTTTGTAAATTACACAATTTTTATTTGTAAAAAACTGTGTAAAATACACTGTGTAACTTGTTAACAACAAGATACATAGTGCTACTGTGTTTACTAAAAAATACATTTCTATAGGGCGTTACACGACACACCCGCGTTAATTTCGGCAATTTTGTAACTAGGGTAATTATCTGCTAAAAGAAAATGAATCACAAGTAGATTGTGTGGAACACGATACGCCGCGCTTGGGTCTCGATTACTTACCCTTTTTGAACTTCGTTATAGTGGGAAAAGTAAAAAAAGACAAAAAAGAAACGATATAAATAAAAACCAACAAAAATTTATTACATAAAAAATTTAAAATCAAGATAGCATTAAGGAAAACATAACTCTTAACATAGCTCTTCTCGTTTATTATACCGACTCGTACATATTTACTTTCCTTCTAGTCAAATACCTATCCATTTCCCATGCCACCTCGTTATTTTTCTGTAACCTGTGCTATAATTTTAATAAATATAAATATGTTAATTTAATTTAGCAAAAAAAAATTGTTGTATATAATAATTAAATCAAAATTTATTTATTTAAATCATTTTTTATTTTTATCAAAAAAAATGTTTTCTTAACGCCGCTATTGTTGTTGTAGTTGTAATAAATGTAATTAATTTAATATTATAAAACATAAACAATTCTTGCGTTACGAACAAAATTAATGAATTCATTATGAATGGATATTTAAAAGATTTGTCATAATGTAAAGTATTAAAATTATGTAAAATTTAAAATTTTTAAGACATTCTTTCTTTTGTGAACAACGAAATTGATTAAGAGAAATAAAAATGCTTTAAGGCATTCTTTTGTTTGTGTTAGACATTGTCAGAGTTTCGCATTAATTAGTGTTAAACATTTTATGTACTCTATATCATTAAATGTTATTTTAATGGGGGTTTAATTTGTCGGATTAACATATTGTGTCAATTTCTAAATCGTTCGTGTACTTATGAAAAAATGTGTTTGCGCAAGGAGGCAGATCATTAAAAAAAAAATTGTTATAAAGAAATCCTCCTATAAACAATAATTGCTTCAAAAAAATATTTCGAAAGGGCTTATGGCAAAAAAGAATATTTCAAAATGACATTAGGTACAAAACGGAACAGGTACGGAACAGTATAGAGAGATATCTATCTTTTTCCATTAGCATTTAAGTCAATTACTTTAGAAAGTTATATTCAGATCACTTATAAATAAAAATTTCAACAAAAAAATATTTCTGTAGTCCTTTAGCCTTACCAGACAATTATTACAGTAATTAAACCTAACTATTTTTAGTAAATCTTACTTCTTTGCTAATGGTCATACCTAATTTATTATTCTTAACACAACATATTGTTACGTTTTTGCCTTGTCAAATAAGGTTCATATCACTGGATTGTGAATAATACAAAAATCTAATAATACGAAATTATTTATTTCACAAAATTTATTACAACACAGTTTATCAATAAAAATTCACAAAATCACTTGATATAAAATATTCTTAAATTTTACTGTTCACTTATAATTTTTATTTCCATAAAAACACTTTTTAATTCACTTTTTAATATCTTTTTAATCTTTACTCTATCGCTTACCAAATATTACTTATAATCTTACAAGTTTACTCTATCGCGTTTCAAATACTAATAATCCAATTCGATCTTGTTCACCTTTTTATATACACAAACTAAACTTTTCGAAAGCTCATGATTTTTTTAGTTAGACATTACGACATTACAACATTACGTAACAATTTTTATCATGGAAAATTCCATTTAGTACAGTAAAACATTGAGCTATTAGTTTTACTTATTTTATTACACACTAGGTATCACAGTCACAATATTTTATTTGAAAATATTTTGACTGTGACACCTAGTGTGTAATAGAATAAGTTAAAATTAATAACTCAATGTTAAACTGTACTAAAATGGAATTTACCATGATAAAATTGTTCTTCACTATTCTAACTAGAAAAATCATGAGCTTTCTAGAAGTTTGGTTTGTGTATATAAAAAGGCGAACGACGTCGAATTGGTTTAATAATATTTGGTAAGCGATAGAGTAAAGATTAAAAAGTGAATTAAAAAGTGTTTTTGTGGAAATAAATTTATAAGTGTACAGTAAAAATTTGAGAATAATTTATATAAAGTGATTACGTGAATTTTTATTAATAAACTGTGTTGTAATAATTCTTGTGTGAAATAAATAAATTCGTTGGTGAGAAATTAAATTGATTTTGTATTATTCACAATCCAGTGATACGAACCTTGTGTGACAAGGCAATAACGTAACAATATATTTAAAATATTTGAGGGTGCTACTGAAAAGATGGCACTCGTGTAGGTTATAGATATTAAATAATGGGAAATGAGAATACTTGGCTCGAGTTTTTGTAGAAAAAGCTTTACGTAAATACAAGAACCAATAAGTTTTTTGAATTAGTTGTGGTTCTTTTGACGTTTTATTGGACCGATCAATTATAAGAAATAATATATCGCCAGGTGAAGAAACCGTTTTAAGATAATTGATTAACATATTTATGGTCCTTCGAGCAGGATCGATTAAAAAAGAGGAACTCATAAAATGTTGAAACCTCAATTCAATGTATTGGAAGCAGATTATTATTATTATTTGGAATATTGTACTCAACAAATTTGAAATTCATTCATTGGTAAATATAATTACAGCCTACACATTTACATACATACATTTAGTATTAAGAATTTATGTCGGTCGATAACGTTAAAACAATTATTGAGAGATGATGAAGCAAAACAACATCAGTGGTGTAACTAAAAATTTCGCCTCCCTCCGCAACAATTTTTTTGGACCCCTAATGTGCTTCTTGTACCTATAAATAAATAAAGCTTTTGGTGAAAAAAAATTCTTCCTATTGTCTAGTCTCGCATAAATTAAAAGTATCTGATTTTGACTCAATTTTATTTATTTAATTATTTATTACACTCTATTTTGAGCCTTTAGGCTCATTAACAATAGTTTATGATGTAGTAAATATTAAATGTACTATAAAAAACTGCAAGATATTGGATGTTACAGCAAATCTATGTACATCGTACTGTATCGCTCAGCACAGCCCATCAATCACTTTGGTAACATTGGTTTTCTCGCTACAGTGTGTGGGTCCCCAATAGATCAATAATTCCTGCTACGTGTAACATATAAATGTATTTTTTTTAATTTTGATTAATTTTAAATTTTTATAATAATTTTGAATAAAAATAAAAACGTGTAGCTGACACGAAAGTCCAAGCCTACTCAGAATATAGAATGCTCTGACGATTTCTAAATACCATATATCGATAAAGCATCACAAATTTCGAATATATAGTATTTTGAAAAATATCAAAAATGTCGAATTTTCAAAGTATTTTGAATATTCTTGTATGTTCTCAAGTATCGAATTATCTGTAAGTTTTAGGTTTAGTTTTAGTTCAATTAGTTTAAAGTTTGATAATTATTTTAAACAAGTTTAAATTTTAAACTTAACTTTTAACGTTGAGCCTTTTTCATACTTTTGAGAACTTTTAATTTTATAAGCTTTCAATTTTCAAAGCTTGCTTAAACAAACCATTTTTTTCAGTAATATGATTTTACAAAGGGGGACGAAAGTTTGGCCAAAATTTAGAATATTTTTTCTCAAAGTTAATCATCAATCGTTAAAAGCTTTTAGTTTTAAGAGATTTTCAAACCAAATCGTTTAACTCTAAAATTTGATATTATAAAGGAAGTTACCTTTTTGGGTGTGAACTTAACATATGTGAGCCTTTTCATAATGTTAGGTTTTTGTTAAAATATTTTATGAGCAAAAACTATGTTTTGCAAAAATCGTTAAGAACTATTATTTCTAAAAGCTTTCAATTAGAAAAGCTTTCTAAACCAAACCATTTTACTCAGAAATTCGATTTTACAAAGGTTAACGAAATTTAGAGACAATTTAGTATATTTGATCTAAATTCAATAGTTTTTAGTTAAACCAAACCATTTTTTTACGAAACTTGTTATTATAATATAAGCTTTCGTGTATCGAAGAATTTTTGTTACAGTGTTTTATGTACAAAAAATATGTATTTGCAAAAAGTTACAAGAGCTTTTATTTTTAAGAGCTTACAGTACGCTTTGTAACGGAATTTTGGGATAAATTTAAAATTTATATTTCCAATGAGCTTTAAGCTTGACAATTAATTCATACTTTTTGGGTTTGAACTTAACGTTTTTGTGACTTTTAAACATAAATTATGTATTTGCAAGAAATGTCGAACTATTGGTTATAGAAGCTTTCACGTAACGAAGCTTTTTAACCAAAATCATTTATGTTTTTCTCTGAAATTTAATACTCTCAAGGCTTGACAATTAATTCATACTTTTTGATTTTTGAGCTTTTTAATATCTTCAGGTTTTTAATCAAATTCTCTATTTGAAAAAAATTGTCAAAAGCTTTATTTTTAAATTTAGTTTTAAGAGCTTTCACTTATCAAACATTTTTAGACAAACCGTTTTATTTCGAAATTTGATATTGAAAGGAATTTTTTGTTTTGTTTTGTTTTAATCTATGCAATCTGTTCTGGGGCTCAAGGCACTCCCAACTCTTTCGCAGTTTACTTTCACCGTCCTAGTTTACACAATAGTATACAAATCGAGGACGTACGGCTAAGGAACCGTTTTGTATAAACCACCTGCATATTGCATTGCTTCATGCCAACCTAACAGGGGCTCATAGTTGTGTTCATCGTCATTACCGATCGTAACCAGCTGATGAGAAATCCACAGGGTGCGAACCCGGTACCTCCCGATCCAAACACCGCAGCTTTAACCACTGTACCGTTTCGTCGGTATTGCAAAGCATGACGGTGTTTTAGGTAGGATTTAGAATATTTGTGCTCAATGTAAACTGTTCAGAGCTTTTAGATTTAAGAGCTTTTCATATCAAACCATTGGACTTTCAAATTTGATAATATAAAGGAAAGTGGTATTTTGGGATTAATTTAGAATATTTGTTTTTAATGAGCTTAAAGCTTAATAATTTATTTATATTTTGTCGGTAATTTCTGTGCCTTTCCAAAAATTCGGGCTTGCGTTAAAATGTTTTATGAGCATAAACTATGTATTTGCAGGAAATATAATCCTATAGTAATGTCGAAAAATTTAAGAAATCTAACAACAAATCTCTTCGATCGAACAATCGAATTCTTCGAATAGGCTCTAAAATTCTCGAGTAACATGGAAATATCAAATTCACCCGACTACAATCTCAAACATACTTAAATAATGTCGAAAATTTCGAATGACCTGACTGTTTCGTAACACCGAATCACCAATTAGTGGGTTTAGTTAGAATTAGCCAAATTATAAAAGGTAGACAAATTTTACAAGTGAATATAACCCGACAAATGAAACGACAGATACAGATCTGTTAAATAATCGCATTGGTAATTTAGATAAAATTTGTGAAATATAATCGGAATTGGGTAACGAATTTTGTAGTATAGTGACTGAGGATGAATTCGAGCAAATATTGGAAAGGGTTAGTTTGGTAGAGAGAATAGAATTAAATCAGGAACACGAGTCTAACTGTAGTACAATTACCAACTTTCAGTGGGGAGTTTAAGAATTGAACAACTATTAGGGACACATTCATGACTAATGTACATGAAAATCAAGAATTGAATGACATTCAAATTCACATATCTTTTGAATAATTCAAGAGGTTCAGTAAGAGAGTCTTTAAGACTGGTTACTATCTCTTCGGAAAGCTTATCATAGGACATGGACTCATTTACTATATAGGTTCAGTTGTTATCAAACTCATGTTCCACTAAGGAGGATGCACTCTAAATGAGAAAATTGCAGCGTGCAGTTTGGAGGAGTCTGGCTGGTCGGAACAGTTAATCATTAAAATAATGGGGGCGAGACAGTTTGTTTCGTAGTATCTGTACCATTTAAAGATTCAACATCCAAATTGGGATTCTCATAAAAGGAAGCTTTCAAATGATTTTAGTTCCTAGAACACAATCTGGAGAATTTGTGGCCCAGAATTTTGTGGTTTGTTGGAATTACAAAGATCTGGGCCACAAATTCTCCAATTGCCAGATAAATAAAACTCACAATTTCTGCGAAGGGTGGAAACCGAATGCGGTCTACACTGGGGAACAAAGTTCGGTAAAGATATCGAGTGTTAGCATATTAGGGAAGGGTAGCGAAGAATTTTTAACAAATCTAGGAATACCGATAGGGAAATTAAACACGTACGTGCAAACCGCAGATGGAACTGCCAATGCTGTCACTAGATATGTAAAACTACCGGTAATTTATATGGGTAAAACGGAAACTATAAAATTTTGCGTTGTGCCCTCGTTGGAGACTGAAATTTATTTAGGTGTAGATTAATGTTGCTCCGGATATCATAAGCGAAGTTAAGATTCTCACTGAGAGCGCTAGGAACTGTACCAACAACCATCAATTAAGCCCTGAGAACAATAGGAAACTTTTAAAGAGAATTTTAAAGAGATTTCCCTCTTTCGGAGAGCGAGGGCTTGGAAGAACGCATCTTGTGATGCACCATATAGATGCAGTAGTATCCCCCGTCAAACAGGATTTGATCTACCAAGAGATCGATCGAATGATCACCCTTGGCATGATTGAGGAGAGCAAAAGCTCATGGAGCTCCCCTGTGGTTTTGGTATCGAAGGCAAATGGGAAATCAAGATTGTGTTTGGACTCCAGAAAATTCAACGCAATAACAAAAAAGGACGCCTATCCGCTCGCTTGAGATTACAAGAAACAAAATATATCAGCAGCATCGACCTCAAGAATGCGTTCTGGCAGATACCTCTCTCCGAGAGCACGAAAGAGATTACAGCCTTTACGGTTCCAGGTCGTCCTCTCTATCAGTTCTGCGTCATGCCGTTTGGGTTGTGTAATGCACCCCAAACCATCTGCAGACTGATGGATCGAGCGATACCGCACGAGCTTCGAGATAGAGTATTCATCTATTTGGACGACCTCTTGATTATCTCAGCCGGTATCGACGAGCACCTGAAAATCTTAAGGGCCGTGGCACGTTTATTGTCCAATGCAGGGCTGACAATAAACGTAGAAAAAAGTCATTTCGTGCTCAAGGAGACGAGGTATCTGGATTTCCTCGTTGGTGAACGTGGACTAAGGAAAGATCCATCTAAGATTGATGCTATTACCAACTTTCCAGCTCCAAAATCTGTCAAGAAAACATGTCGACTGTTGGGAATGGCCGGATGGTACAGACGGTTCATATGTAATTACGCTGAAATTACGGCCCCGATTACCAATCTACTCAAGAAAGGAGTTTCACGAAACTGAAGTGGTTATTGACGAATGTACCTATGTTACACAATCCAGACTTCACAAAGACTTTTTTCATCAGATGTGATGCCACAACACAAGGAATCGGAAGTGTTTTATTTCAGAAAGATAGCGAGAACAATGAAAAACCAATAGCATTTATGTTGCAAAAATTAAACTCTGCTCAGCGCAACTATACAGTGACGGAATTGGAATGCCTGGTAGCTATAGTAAGCGTAAAAAAAATTTCGACCTTATATCGACGGCTTCAGATTGAAATGGCTTATGTCCCAAAAGGAATTGTATGGTCGTTTAGCAAGATTGAGTTTGAAATTGCAAGGTTTCGATTTCAATATCATACATCAGAACGGGCGAGAGAATATCGTTCCAGATGCATTGTCTCGGATATATTGCGATTCAGTGTTAGAGACTACGCAGGATTTAAAAATACACGACGAAAATCAGTTTGGTAACTGGAAGACGCAAGACACATCTTTTATTAATCTATTTTCATAATTGGAACAGAATCCCAAAGCCTATCCAAATCTTCGGATAATGTAAAATCAAATTTTTATTCGAATTGAGCCAAAATCGGACGTTCAATTGACAGATGTACCGTGCTGGAAATTGTGGGTTCCAACTGAATTTCGAGAGAAATTAATCAGCAACGAACACAATGTACCAAATGGAGCACATGGGGGAGCTCGCAAAACTCTGGATCGGTTGAGACGATTAGAGGTGTATCAATATGTAACAAATTGTGAAATTTATAAGCAAACCAAAGCCACCAACCAATGTTTACGTCCACCTCTAGGAAACCAGACTATAACCGAAAGACCATGGCAAAAAATCTACATAGATTTATTAGGACCTTACCCCAGAACTGCAACTGGTAAAACTACAATTTTTATCGTCATCTAACAAAATTTGTTTATCTAAAATTGCTAGCAAAGGTTACCGCCACTAAAATTGTATCGTTCCTGCTGGTTGAGTCGTACGTCAGTAAAAAGAATTCCGCCTGGGACAAATTTCTGCCAGAGATTGGAAGCGCATTGAGAAATTCGATACATCAATCAACTATCTATTCACCACATTTTCTAGTTTTTGGGTATCACAAAATTTTACACGCTAACGACTACAAGCTCCTTTGTGACATTGATGTGTTAGACGAGAATAATTTAGGCTGGATTACAATTCCTGCCAGACTAACAATCGTGCATAGTGACGTCAAGGGTAACCTTGTCAAAGCATATAATAAATAGTCTAAACAATAAAACCTACGTAACAGAAGCCGAATTCTGGAAATCGGCCAAAAAGTTTTGGTTAGGCAACATCCACTGAGTGATGCGAGTAAACAGTTTACGGCTAAATTTGCGTTTCAATATCGAACGGCTTTCGTTAAGGAAAAACTTGGCGGATTTTATTATCGTCTAATAGATGAGAATCAAAAAAACTTGGGAACCTACCATCTAATGGACATTAAAACTTAAAGTAGTACCTTGCAATAATCGAATGCTCTAGAAATTTAGTGAAATATTCTTTTCATAAAAAAAAATTTTCATTTCTTAAATAATCTTGAGTTCATCAAACGATTTTATTTTTTTTGTTTTTGTACACTTTAAAAAGTGAAAATATTGTAGCATGGCTGCTGATATTGGTGGATAACAGAACCTCCCTATCCGACGGGGAGCTCCCCGGTAATAGTGTGCGACCACAGTTTCAGCCGTCGTCCAAGCCATGAGATTACAACTTGAGCCTAATCCAGAATTGAAATCTCAATACACGCAATTCATAAATGAGTATTTGAATTTGCAACATGCGCATCTAAGTTCTGAGCAGCGCAATGATACAGGATATTTCCTCCCACACCATGCGGTTTTGAAACCCTGTAGCTCGACGATGAAGCAACGAGTTGATCTTGATGCGTCGTCAAAGAAAACATTATAGATTTGTCACTAAAAGAAAGAGCAGATTTCAAGGATCCAATAAAAGTTTACGAACTAACCGCCATCACTTACGGTACCGCATGTGCCCCATTTTTAGCGACACGCGTTTTAAAGAGGCTTCAAAGATTGCATCAAACTTTCACGTGGATGATCAGCTTACAGGTGCGGATACCATTGAAGAATCATTGGCCAAATGGTCAAAATGCTAAAGGAGGACGGATTTTCATTTAATAAATGAAGCTGATATTTCCCGGAGTTGCTTAATAATATTCCCCTATCAAAATGTGAACAAATTTATTAGGTCTTTTGTGGCAACCATCGACTAATGAGTTTTTCTTAAGTATTCAGAATGTCAAGCCAAATGATCTAGTAACAAAGCGAATTGTTTTATCCAACATTTGCAAAATGTACGATCCCATCGGACTTATATCGCCAGTTATAATGACTGCCAAACTGCTTGTACAAAAGCCTAGTGCTACAACCCCTTTATCGAAAGATGATCAAATGTTATGGGAAATATATTGTAAAGATTTAGACAGTTTGAATAAAGTGAGTTTAAAACGCAGACGCAAAAGGCATAAGGTGCATCGTCGGATAGAATTAGCGTGGCTGAAGTTAGAAGCTAGTTCGCTTAAAACTTTTGTTGCAAATAAGCATTCTTGGAGGTATATTTCAGCCAGTTTAAACCTTTAAATTTCCAGAGGTATGACAAATGGTTGGTGGTGGTATGGATTGTTTTTTTCCTAATCAAGCCAATGTCAGAACGGCCTAATAGCAGTCGAAACAACGTTCCGAAAAAATCCAGAAATTTTGGGGGCAAATCGGGCGAATCGGTTTACTTTACATTGCCAGAGGTTGACAAGGCGTTCGTTGCGCTGCTTAAAGCGATACAAGCTAATGAGTTTCAACCAGAATTAAATTGTCTCAAAGCCCGCAGCGGGGACTAGTGTCATCTAGCCGAATTTGCTGTTTGAACCCGTTTCTGGACGAATCGGGATTAATTAAGGCTGGCGGAAGGCTTATCCATTCGGAGTTAGATTACGACAGCAATCACGAAATTTGATTGCCTTATTAGAAGGTTAATATTGGCCATTAAACAGAAAATCCATTGCAAAGAGAATCGTACGTATTATTACATAATATGTTTTAGATTCAAACAGAGAGTCACCACACAAATAATATGATAGAGTGGTACAATACCTTCTCAGTTATAGGTGTTGATTTTTGTGTGCCGTTTAGAGTCAAGTGCAAACACCAACGCAAGTTTCCAATTTAGTACAGTTTTAGAGGTATTAGCGAAAAACTTAAAAGAACGATTTCTTGCACGTAAATATCTAATTTCCCAAAAATTCTTGAAGATGTAATCCGTATTCTTTAGTAGCCAAAACCAAATATAAATATAATACTATAATATAATATAATAATTTAATACTTAATCACTTTGATATACTGTAGCTACGTTTCAATTGACGCACCTAATAATTCAATTTACTAAATTGTCGTTAAAAATCGGATAAATAAAATCCTAAATTTCTCAGTATCGAATTCTATGTGTAGCTTTGTGAGCTTATTACACACGAAAAATCTTATTTGGAAAAAAGCACAAAAAAAAAAAAAAATCAAACACTTGTTGAACAAAAATAGAAGCATCCACGCGCCATGCTCATCGATGCTACACAAATGTACATTTCGATAAAATGAAAAATAAAATAAAAATTTACTTTCTTCACCTTTTCTCAAGAAATAGGAATTTATTGTTTTTCTTTAAAAATAAAATAAATGAAAATACGTGACAGCATCATTTTTTTTTTGTTTTGTTTTGGTAAGGACCAAAATATAAATTGAAAATTAAGAAAATAAATAAAGGATTAAAATGATGAATTAGAGCCAGTTAAGAGCGTTACACCATAATAAAACACGAAATAATTGGCTTAATTTTGTTTTTAGGTTTGTGAATTATTTCGGCTTTGGTCTTTACTTACTCGTACATCTTATAGTGGAGTGGATATGCAATTTCTACGCTTATTACATTTTGTGCCTAAGAAATTAAAAATTTGTTCGATTTTTCAGTTTTTTTCGATACTTTTTGCTTTCTTTTAGGTAGTAAAACAAAATTTAGCAATCTTTAAAATTACTTATATCCAGATAAAAAATTGAAATTTAAAAAATTTGTGAGCTATACTGGGCCACTAACCACAGTAATGCAGTATGAAGCAATCAGCACAAGCGTCACATTTAATAAAGAAAGCCTCTTCGAAGGTGGTTAGTTATTGGACCTGCTGGTATTGATAAATTCCTAATGAATCTGTGATACCAACCGCATAATCCTAAGAGCGGCCGCATTTGTTTAACGGATTTTGGTACTGGATAATCCAAAATCCCCTGGATCTATCCTACATCTACTTTTAGGCTTTCGTCTCCCACAATATCCTAAATAAACTACTTTTTTAAGTAAGAATTTACAGACAGTTATATTTATTTTCAGTCCTTCTACCTTTAGCTCGACACTAACCATAAAAGTCTAAATTGTTCCTTCAATGTAGCGGATGTTATTTCCAAAACATCAAGATAAGTGAAAGGGGATCCTTGAAGTTTATTTGGGATTGCATTACAATGGTCATCTAGGTAGAGTGAATGTAAGGTTATTTGACAAAAGGGATCCCTGCTTTAATTGACCCAATGAACTCTGACTGAATTCGATAACGCAGAGAGAACGCATTCTGTCCAATCCATTCATAAGTTTTTGCTTGATGTGCGAAAATGCATAGGTTAGGTTAGGTTCGGTTTGGGTGGCGGTCTACTAGGACCAGTCATAGACACAGAAGTGGTCCGTAGCCATACCACGAATAATTGTTTCCTCCAACTCATTGAAACCATTTTGAGCTGTTAACAAAGTGCTGGATACTTTGCTAGTCACGTCCATCCTACAGAGGTACGTCAGGTCTTTGAAGAGGGCTGCCTCTAGAAACTTTAGTCTGTTTCGTGCCAGAAGAGGGCAGATGCAAAGAAGATGGTAAGAAGTACTGTCTTTTTCTCCTCTTCGTCCTCGCAACTACGACAGTAGTCATGTGAGAAGAAACCAAGTCTGCTCGCATGCCTCTCTATGAGACAGTGCCCCGTAATAACTCCAACAACCACATTGATCTGACTTCGCTGAAGTGATATCAGCTGTTTGGATCTCGCCAAGTCCAGCTTTGGCCAGACCTGCCGAGTTATTACGCAAGAGGTGATACTTCAACATATCTAATTCGTCAGCTTGCTAGCTTCTTCCTGAAGCAGCAGTTTGCATACCGCAAGAGGCATTTCAATATCCTTTTTGCTTTCTGAGAAGTGGTCCGTTGTACCACGACGAGCCAGTTCATCGGGGTTTATATTCCCTGTACTTATGAAATGTCCTGGCACCCATAAAATGTGGATGTTGAACTGATCTGCCATCTCGTTAAGAGATGAGAGAGAGTTCTAGATTACTTTCGACGTGAGGTGGTATGATTGAAGCGCTTTAATGGCAGCCTGACTGTCCGTATATATGCGAATATCACAAACTGATATTACATTATACCTCAACCAGTTTACGACTTCTTTGTGGCAGTTACTTCAACTTGAAAAATGGTACAGTAGTCTGGGGATGGAAGGAGAGATTTAACAGAAGTTCCTCGCCTAACACTCCAGCCGCGACTTTCCCGTCCCGTTTTGAACCATCAGTGAAGAAGTTTATAACTCCTGGTTCCAAAAACTGCACCCATCATCCAGTCCTCCCTGGATGGGATCCTAGTCCGGAACTTTGTGTCAAAAGGTAGTGAGGGGACAGTATAATCTTGGAGTGGTCTTGGGAATTGGTTTGTTGCACAAAATAGATGAGTGCCCTGTATTGTTGCAGGTCCACATTAAGATGGATTTCAGCCGAATGGCAGTACAAGCTGCCAACTGTTTCCCCAAGATATCTAGAGGAGTCAAAAATAGCAGAGTCTCTAGTGCCTAAGTGTATGTGCTCCTCAGTGCACTACTGATCCACAGCGAGATTATTCTCTGAACTTTTGTCAACAGCTTTTGGTTAACAGTTTTGTCCAATGCAGGCCACCAGACTATTACCACATACAAGAGTATGGATCTGACTACTGCGGTATAAAGCCAATGTACGATGCGGGGCTCGAGCCCCCATCCTTTTCCAATGGCATTTTTGCAAGAGTATAGCGCTACCGTAGCTTTCTTCACCCTTTCCAGAATATTAGTGTTCCAATTTAATTTGCAATCCAAAACGAGACCCAGAAACTTCGCTTCAACTGTAAAAGTCAAGCTAAACCTATTTAAAGTGGAAGGATCGATATGAGGAAGTTTATATTTCCTAGAAAAGAGAACCAATTCAGTTTTGTGTGGGTTCACATTCAACCCACAGCCATTTGCCCATAATGAAAGAGTGCCCAGGTCATTTTGAATAAGCTCACTAAGGGTGCCGGGATATTTACCACAAACACGAATAGCAACATCATCCGCATAAACAATCACCTTGAAGCCACCGTCCTCGAGTCTCAGCAACAGGTCATTTAAGACCTAGTTCCAAAGTAGGGGGGACAGTACGCCACCCTGCGGTGTACCTCTGCTTGCAAATCTTCTGACGGAAGATTCCCCAAAACTAGCATATATGATCCTGCTTCTTAGCATTTGATCTATCCAGTCCTTAAGTGTTTCATCCACTCCCAGATATGAAAGTGCTCGAGTTATAGCACCTGGAAGCACATTGTTAAAGAGCCTCTCAATATCCAAGAAGGTTACTACTGCGTAGTCTCAATATTCGAAAGATTTTTCAATGAAAAATACAAGAGAATGAAGAGCAGTCTCTACAAATCTCCTCTTGCAAGAGGCCTGTTGAGATTTAGACAGCTTTTTCGATACAATTGTGCCTCTAATATGAGCTTCTATTTGTCTTTCCAGTGTTTTAAAAAGGAAGGAAGACAAGCTAACCGGTCTAAGGTTTTTGGGATTGCAGTGTGAGCGTTTTCCCGCCTTAGGATCTTTTTCTGCTAATAATTTGGCCTATGAGGCTACTTGCCCTTTTACCTACTGATGTGCAAGGTACATATTCGGAACAACCAGGAAAATGAGTCTCCATCAGAAGTTCCAGCGATTCCGCACTGTGTTTCATATTCCAACCGGCCGTTGAAGATAACCTGGGATAGAAGGACCAGTTGCTAGTACTTTGCGTAGCCTAGACATCTCCGAAGACTCCTAATTTTGCCACAGTATAGTCTCCAAAAGCTGTTCTTGGCACTTCTCGATTGATATTTGTAAATTTTGAGGACTTCCTTATAGGAGTCCCAGTACACAGCAGCTTTTGTTTTCCGTGCTGTTTTGAAGAGTCTTTTGCATTTTCGACGTGTTTGTTGAATCTCCTTGGACCACCAGGGTGGCCAAAATTTACCCCTAGGTCTGCTAAGGGGACTAGAGACCAGTATCGCTTCATTAAAATCGCTGGACAACTCGTCCACCAATCCATGTTGCTCTTGCGCAGTTTTTGAAGGTGTTGGCACCGGAACTGGTAGTGAATTACTCAGAATAGTTTTAAAGGTATCCCGGTTAGTTTTCCTCTTGTTTCTGTAGATTGGACTTTTTGGAAAAGTCAAGTCCATTTCAAATTAAAGATAACAATGATCTGAAAAGAGTGGTGCTCCGACACTCATCAAGTTTAATAGACTAATCGTCAAAAAACTTGAGACAACAGTAATATGCAATACCTCCTTTCTATTACTAGTTATAAAGGTCGGCTTATTGCCTATGTTACATATATAAAGGTTAGTACTTAAAATGTAATCGAGGAGTAACTTACCTCGTTCATTTGTGTCCGTAATTCTTCAGATCGTGTGATGAGCATTTGCAAGATTAGCTCACCTAGAATGATTGGTGGAGTATCTACTTCATCATAAGCCAGGTAAGCTGATACTCAGTGCTGACCGCTGACATCTCCATTACTGAAATTTGATAGCAGAAAACTACTTATGTTATTTTTAATGAGAATGCACGACTGAAACTTACCTTCTTTTTTCGCGTGCATTAATCTATAATAGGGAGTCTTGAGCCCAAGTACCCGGTCTTCAGTGACCCAAGGTTCCTGGATCAAGACGACATCAGTCGCTTCTTTCCCTATTTTTAAAATAAGAGCAGCTGATGCTGCCTTAGAGTGGTGGACTGCCTTCTTATAAAGCAGCAGGGACCTCAGAGAAAATGCATAAGAATGTTGTTTAATATTCTGAGTATGGGAATTGTTTCGCAATGTGGGAATTGCTTAACAAATTGTTGATGTTTCAGACTTTGCTCGGGTGTAGATGTTGGTGTTTAGCCTTGTTGGAGCAAGGTCGTCCCAGTTTAGTTTGACCAGCCATAATGATTGCAACAGGATTTTAAATCGTATTGTGCTTGGGGCCAACCATCCGAGAGGATCAAAAATTTGACTGCTCTCCGAAAGGATGACTCATTTTGTGATTGAAGCTGATTTGTATAATTCTACCACGAATTCAAAATGATCGTGCTCAGGATTCCAATTAAGCCCTAATAGTTTAAGGCAGGTTCCATCGGGATTGTCCTTGATATGTTTAAAATTCAAGGCCCTTTGATCTTCATTAATGGTGTAAAGTAGCTGGTCTGAATTCGAACTCCATTTAAGTAACCGTATTGCGTCGCTTAAAGTGTTCGTTCCCGTCATCAAATCGTCCACGTAAATATCACGATGAAGGGCAATCGATGCTTCGGCAAACGTGTGTTTATTTAGTTTTGACAATTATTCAATAACCCTCGTAGCCAGAAATGGCGCAGCTGATGTTCCGTATGTGATTGTTTTTAATTGAAAATATTGAATAGAATTATTAGGATGGTCTCGCCATATGATACACTGGTATTTCTGATCTCGTTCATCTACTAGAATCTGCCGATACATTTTTTCTATATCTGCACTCATTACATATGTGTGCTCTCTGTATCGTAAAAGTATTTCATATATGCTAGATTGTACGGTTGGACCTACTAAGAGGGCATCATTGAGTGACATATCATTGTTTGTTTTTGCGGAAGCATCGAATACTACACGCAGCTTTATTGTAGTACTTTGTGCCTTGAATATTCCATGATGCGGTCGAAACACGCTGTTGTCTCTAATTGCTCTTTCCTTGCTGATTTCTGTCATGTGTCCAAGAGTAATGTACTCCATTATGAACTCTCTATACATTTGGGTAAACTCCTCATCTCTCGCGAACCTTTTTTCTAGTGTCGTTAAACTCTTTATTGCCATATTTAACGAATTTCCAAGGATGAGGCGCTGCTCCTTAAACGATAGTCTTACAATGAATCTTCCATTTGAAGCTCGAGTAGTATTTGCGACGAAGTGTGTTTCACAACCTGCTTCTTGTGGCGTCAGCTTGGATTTCAACAGAATTGGTAATCAACAACGTGGTAACCAATAGACCACACCACCCAGATAAGTAGAACTCTAATTTTATCGTTAAAGAAAATCAGTTAACTTAAAGAGTGAAAGAAAAAAAAATTCGTTAGTATTTCGCAAATTTTAATCGCAGAATAAATAGTTTATAAATCGTGAAAACCTAGCAGGAAATCCAAGCTGCTAGGTTTGTGGTTTCCTTTTTCCTTTTATGGTTGAATCTTCAATTGTATTAAAAGCCTGATCCGGCTCGAAGGACCAAAATGTTGGAGCAAGGTCGTCCCAATGATTACACGATGTTGCGGTAAAATAACCTTGCGTTACTTCCAATGACGAATAGGTATTTTGTCGATCTTATTTTGACTATAATCTATTATTTTGCACAATGATTTATTGCAAATTTTTAAACTAGATTTTTCCTACAATCGCCGTGAAAAGCAGGCTTTTTTTCTCTGTTTTCAAAGCCCAAAGTGTCTGTTTTTTTGACAGTTAATAAACAAATTACTTTGTCACACGTTTCTCTTAGAAACGTGTGACAAAACTTGAAACCGCACGCTAAATTTTAACATATGAAAACATATCGAAAACAGCTCGAATTGCTTTTCATACTTATGCTTCGATTTTTCGGGAAGCAAATTCAAAATTACATTTCTTGCTTCTAGAGCAACGTCCGGCGGTGTATTTGAGAAATCGCTGTCACTTAAATCCATTTTTTTTAGTTTTTTGTTGCAAAAAATAAATTGTCAATTTTTAAGAAAGACTAATGTTTGTATAAAACATCAAACCAAATTTTTGTTTTTCTTTATGAAAAATAAAAAAAATCTTTGACTACTCGATTGAACAAAATGTCGGTCCTAAAATAAAATCGTATTGTCAGTATAGTAAATTTTACTACAAAATTATCTTTTTATTATATTTTTTAAAATGATTGTAGGAAAAATAAAGTGTGAAACAGGTCCGCAAAGTTGTTTGTCACGCTCGAAAGGTTGCTGGCCTCCGTCCCGTCGGCCAGCAATTTCCTTTCTCGCGTGACAAACTGGCACTTTGCGCTCTTGATACACAAATAACTATTGTTTTTACAAATTTCAATTGGTTTTTTTTTTGGAGGAAAAAAGTGAAAATTCGAAAGAACCAGTTTTCATAAATTTGTTGTAATAATATAATTCAGTTCAGTGGTTTTTTCGACCTTTCAGCTTTTTTCGCAGAGATATTATAATCCTTCTTCATCTACTAAAATCTATATAATACCAAACAATAAAAACGTCAAATTAGAATTCTGCCTGAGGTATGTATAAATCCAATTAAATTCCAATAAGATTTTATATAATTTAATGTAATTACAGGTTAATTAATTTAACGATAATAAAGCGTAAGATCTAAGATAAGTATTTTGATATATATATATATATATATATATATATATATATATATATATATATATATATATATATATATATATATATATATATATATATATATATATATATATATATATATATATATATATATATATATATATATATATATATATATATATATATATATATATATATATACATATATATATATATACAGCCTTGGCCAAAATTATAAAGCACCCCTCCCAAATTGCAGTATCTACAAAACGAATAAAGACAAAAATTAAAACTCAATATTTTTAGGAAATACTTTTTATATTTTATTAATTTTAGTATTTTGTAGGTCCTCCTTTGGCTTTGATGACAGCCAGGACTCTTTTATTCATCGACCGTACTAATTTTTCGCAGGTATTTCTCGATATATTTTTCCATTCCTCTGTCAGCGCACGTTTGAGGTCTTCCTTTGAAGTCATACTGCGATCCTTGATTTTTTTTTTTTTAAATTGACCACAAATTTTCAATGGGATTTAGGTCTGGTGACTGGGCGGGCCAGTCCATGACTCGAATTTGTTTTTTTCGAAACCAACTCATCGTAACGCGGGAAGTATGGCAGGGGGCATTATCCTGTTGATAAATTATCGAAGAACTATCCGTTTCCCCAAAGATTTGCCGAATCGAGGCATTCAATGCAGCCTCGAGGACGGTAACATAGTTGGTACTGTTCATCGGACCCTCACAAAACAACAGTTTTCCCACCCCTGATGATGCCATACAACCCCACACCATCAGTTTACCCCCTCCATGCTTTACGGTAGGCACTATACAATCAGCATTGTATGCTTCCCCGACTCTTCTTCTTACGATGGTTGCGCCAGGAGTTCCAAAAATCTATAAGAATTCCATCAAATTTAACATAAATTTCTCTATTAATTCTTTTAAAATACATAGCACAATTTTTTATTTTTTTTTTGACTAATTATTTTTTAATATTTATTTTTTATATTTACCTCAAAAGTAGATTCATCTGACCAAACAACTCTCGCCTAATCCACGTCATTCCAATGTTTGTGTTCTCGAGCCCATCTCAAGCGACTTTTTATGTTGGTAAGTGAGAGCAAAGGTTTTTTTCTTGCTTTACAACCTTTCAATCCAGCTTGCAGGAGCCTTCTTCTAACTGTCCGTGCCGAAATGTGAACTTCTTTTTCTGTTAAATGCTCTGCAGCTATCTCAACAGATGTTTTTCTTCGGTTTTTGAGAGATTTTCGCACAATTTGTCGATCGTCTCTTACCGAAGTGATACGATTTCTGCCTGAGCGTAGTTTATAGGCATAGTCCCCGGTCTCTTTAACCCTTTTCAATGTAGATTGAACTGCTCCACGAGAGCATTTTAATTTTTGGGATATTTTAATTTGGCTTACACCCTGGGAATCCAACAACACAATTTGTGCCCTTATTCCTTCACTGAGTTGGCACGCTTTAGGCATAATTATCACAAACACACTTTTTTTCTCAAAAAACTTACGAAAACTCTTTTTTATTTAAAACACTTTATGTAAAGACTGCACACGATCAAATACAAAACTAAAATAAAAAAATTTTACGACGCTACAACTTCTTGTTAAAAACCTAAAACAAAACAAAAATTGGTGATTTTCAATAATTAAGGGTCGCATTCGGTGGGATGACTCGTTCGTTAACACCCATTGTTTAGAAAGACATAATATTAATATATAATGCTAATAGATAGGGGTGCTTTATATTTTTGGCCAAGCTATATATATATATATATATATATATATATATATATATATATATATATATATATATATATATATATATATATATATATATATATATATATATATATATAAATATATATATGTGCATAATTCAATTCATAAACTTAATATAATTTTCTTTTCTTTTCAGAAAATATATTCGTGAGTTGGATGGTGTCAATATAAATTTGATAAGGTTGTGACTCAACAAGCCTCCTCGGCGCCAGTTAGTGGCTCTTTTAAATCTGGTTATGTAAATGTAGTTTACGAGTTTGACTGTTAAATATTATTTCTAAAATGTACCCAAAAACCCTCTTCTTTTCACCGCCAACAGTATTTACTGGAGAAAATAAGTGGTGATAATGGGTCGAAGGGCCCTTAAAGTATTTCGCTGAACCTGATCCTAGAATACTAATTGTGGATCCACTATCCAATAATCCCGTATGCTTAACTCTGATTGAGGTTGAAATGCTGGCTGAGTTTCGCAAATATTGTGGACATTGAGAGCTAGTCGTATTACGATAACCACATCGGTAGCAAAATAAACCCTGAGGTAAGGCACATTCTCGAAAAGTGTGTTCATTTGCCAGTCTAACAATTGATATTGCGAATTGGATGTTGAATTGGGTTGGTTGTATCTCCTTTATATCATCAAATTCAAAATTGTTCACAGCAGTTTAATTCATTTATATATGGTCTCGCAAAAGGAACTTTGTGCCTTATTCAGATATTTTCCAAAACAGCGCAGCTCAACGATCCGTAAAGTGATTTTATAGCTGCGCGGATTCATATTTCGTATTAAAACTTCAATAAGACGATCTTCCGAGTATGCTGCATGGCATTGAAGAGTTAGACTCCAAATATATTGGTAAAATGGTAAAAAAATTTAATCTTCACATTTCTAATCTAAAAAGGCAGCTCCGAACTGACTTCAACTGCGATATGGATCGTTATACGACAAAGCTAACTTTATTTAACAAAGATTGTCAGAAACAGATTTAACTAGCCAGGCTTTCAATCTGTATGATTATCAATGCCGATTTGCAACCCACTAGAGAACCATTAAATGAGGCCCCAGATCGAGCACGACTTCGTGTTCTATCCTGATAAGGACCATTATTTATTGTGGACTAACCGTATCGTCTAATATTATTTTGATTATTGGGAATTCCAAAACCTGATGGATTAGCTTGGGAATTATTGGGCGGAATAACAAAAACACTATGTAATGTTTGGTGCATTCCAACTGATGGCACTTCTTAATGTAATAATGGATTACTGGTTGGATGTACATCATCAATTGGGTTGTAATTGGTTGAAATAATTGGACATACGGTGGTTAGAAAATTTTGCATTGTTGAAAGTTTGGAATTGGACACGCGCTGTGACTGAATATGGTTTGAGTTGGATTTGGATAAGTGCCAGAATTATTTGGTGGTTGATTCGTGGATTGAGTTCGGGCTGAGTTTGGGGTACGTTAAGGGTTGACTTGAAAGTTGGTTTTGGGTTGAATTGGTGAATTTAGGGTTGGGTTGGTGGTTAATTTGGTGATTGCTTTTAAGTTTGCGATGCGTTTGAGTTGGAGATTGAGATGGAGATTGAGTAAGGGTTTAAGGGGTTCAGAGGAGGTTCGGCAGTGTGCACATACGCCTCAATTTTCTAACCGAATTTTTAATTTTGATTAATATGCAAGATACAAATGTTTTATTTGTTCTGCCATTAGAATTTGGCCACACGTTCGTCACCCACTCGAACATGGGGTTAGCGGGGCCTATAGAAAAAAAAATTATTAAAGACTGTTATACAGCCTATCCAAGGGTTTCTGCTAAACGTCGTTTGCCGTCTATTTAGAATTGTATGCCTGATATGCCTTTTGTTCGGTGACCTGTAATTACCAAGCGTGCATGTTCATGACATTATCTATTTTTCAAATGCACAAAATATGCAATTTAAAATTATGAAAAGCATAATAACAAAAACAAATATTTAAATGCATATCCATATAATATGACTCGGCATTGTTGAAGATAAATCAATAATGTGACATCAACACAAAATAGCAAAATTTATTTAAAAAAAAAAAATAAAACATAAAAATTCAGTTCAGCATAAATTTAATCTCAACTACAGTTTTCCATTAAAATTTACAAAAACAAAAAAGTTAATTAAAACCCGCATTAATATGTTGCGACGAAAACACAAATCTTTTTCAACATCTTGGACAAAAAACACTCCAGAATTTATATCAGCTTTTAACCAGATTTTTCCGTTTTTTATTTTCTGAGCAAAAAACTTTAATGGCGTTTTGTAGAAGCTTTTTTGTAATTACTTTTGGTACAAACAGATTAATTTCAGTTTCTCCATTTTAATTCATTTATTTGTTGCTGGAAAATTCTCTATGTTGAATTTGAATGGCTCGTCATTTTACTCGTCAAGCTGGGCGGAATAAACAACAACAACAAAAAAATTCCGTTCCAAATTACATAAATCAAAAATTCATGTTCTTTTAAATGTGCGCGGAAAAAAATTGGTTTGATACATGATGGATACCCGATGACTATCTACGATACAAAAACAAAACGCATTTTGAATTTGATTGCTTATGCCATTGCCAGGCAAAACATTTTTTTTTTGTTGATAATATAGCGATGTAGGTATACACAAATATACACTATGTACAAACAGGTAGATTATAAATTCCTTATATACTTTATATGCTTCGGAGCGATTTGTTTGGGTTATTCTAGTTTTTCAATTAGTCCTAAAATTATTGAATAGTGCTAAATGCATGTGTTTGCATAGCAAATGAGAAAATGTAGCTGGGATTAGTAAGCACACTGTTAATATAATTCCAATAAGAATTTTTTGAATGAAATGTAATAAAGTGGTTAGCCAAGACAGCTTAGCGGATTTTGCGGATATTACGAGAGTGTGCGATAATGTTTAATGCAGGTGACACTTGAATTAAAACACTTTTAACAATTGTATTATAATCATATAGTTTGACGTCTGTGTTAATTCAATGTGTTCGCCACAAGATGATGTGATTAATCCTTTTGTTGTCGATGTTGTCTGGGATCGGCAGTAGACACAATTTTACTACCGGTCTCGTGAGTGTGTTGCCCTGACATTTCAGCGTAACTGTGCAAATAAGGCCATCGGTACCCGGATGAATAGCAGTGATTCGGTTCACTGCCCACTTGGATGGTGGGCAAAGTTCATTTTTTTATCAGAACTAGTTGACCGACCGTAAAGTTAACGTTCATTTTGAACCATTTGGGACGTTGCTGCAGTCGTGACAGGTATTCGGTCGACCAGATCCTCCAGAACTGCTGGTACATTTGCTGTATTTGCTGATATCGTTTTAGACGATTCGACTGGTTGTCAAGCACTGATGGTTCTGGAATGGTGATGGGTGGCTCTCCGATGAGAAGTGGTCGGGGGGTGAGTGTCGTATTGTCCTCGGGATCATCCGACATAGGGCACAATGGCCTCGAATTGAGGCAAGCTTCTATCTGGCACAATAACGTTGTCATCTCTTCGAAGGTGAGTAGCGTATTGCCGATGATTCTTCGAAGGTGGTGTTTGACTGACTTCACCCCTGCCTCCCACAAGCCTCCGAAATGTGGTGAAGCGGGCGAGTTGAAGCACCAGACCGTATTGTCTTGAGCTAACATTGTGACGACCTCAGGATTTATATATTTTTTGTGCTGTTTTGATAAAGAGTCGTTAGTTGACGTTTGGATCCAATGAAGTTGGTGCCACGGTCGCTGTACAGGGCTTGGATTTTGCCTATTCGAGCGGTTAACCTTCTGAATAGAGCGATGAACGCGTCTGCGGTGAGATCTGACACCATCTCCAGATGAAATGCCTTTGTTGATAGGCACACGAATAAACAGACATACCCCTTTGTTGATCTTACGCCACGGCCTCTGCTTGGTTTAATCGAGACCAGACCCACGTAATCCACTCCGCTGTGTAAAAAGCCCTCGATGGGGTGACGCGTGGTGCTGGAAGGTTGGCCATTAGTTGCTGTCCGGTGGTTGAGCGATAGCGAAAGTATGTCACGCAATGGCGAACATGCGTTCGGACTAGCCTCTTGACATTGATGATCCAGTAACGGCTTCGAAGATGTGCCAACATAAATTGTTGACCACCGTGAAGTGTGGTTCGATGTGCCGAAGCGACGATTAAATTAGTGAGTGGACTGGTTCTTAGCAGAATTAATGGATACTAGCTTTGATACGGCAAGAACGAATGTTTTAGTCGTCCACCGACTCGTAAAATTCCCTCATCATCGATGAATGGGTTAAGTGAGCGAAGCACACTTTTGTTCAGCAGGTTTCCTCTGGATTGGCATCGTCGGATTTCATCAGCGAAGTGAGCTCCTTGCACGAATCGGACCCATAAGTGGAATGACCGATTCATCTCAGGAACCCTGATGAAACTGTCATTGCGATCGGCTTTGATAATACGAAAGTGTTGAATGAAGCGTCTACAATAGGATGTGACTCTAAGTAATTTTTCGAGAGTTGAACACGACTCAGAAGTTAATAGATCCGGTCAGACTTTAGTGATTCGTTTAACTGCGTGGCGACCATAGATACGATTCTGCATTCTTCCAATGGGATGGAGCATTCGTTGATTTTGTGTGTTGGCCAAGTGCCGAGTGTTTCGACAGCCATTCAGGACCTCTCCACCAAATGTGATGATCGTGAAGTAGCGAAGGTAGTATCAATGTACCACCATTCACCAGGCTTTAGATGATCGATAATTTGCGAAACGCGATTCGCGCCACGAAAGTTTTCCATCGGCTAGGAGGATTGCGGAGCCAACCAAGACCCACTTGTGAGTCGGTCCACGCAAACTGTTGGATGTCGTTGAGGTTGAGTGACTGGACGATTTTGTGCATTAGAGTGGCCAGTAGCAGACTGGCGCATAGTTCCAATCGCGGTAGGCTGATGGCTTTGAGTGGGGCGGCCTTGGTTTTCGCTGCTAGAATGGTGACTTTTATTGATCCATCTGTCGACGTGGTGCGAGCATATACGACCGCAGTATATGCCTACATAGAGGCATCGTTGAAACCGTGTATTTGAAGATTGCTGCGACATGTTCGATAATCCAACCAACGAGTGATTTTAATTGATCCCAACAGTCCCTTGACTTTGTTCGTACCCGTAATCAGGCCACCAGAATCTGTCGATACATTTGTCGGATATCTGCGATGAATACGTATTTGTGTTATCGAAATCGAGTGAGGATAGTGAATAGATTCTGTTGAAGCTTAGGACCGATACGAAGGTTTTGATTGAGTGAAACTCCAGAAGTTGTCTTGTGTGAGGCATCAACGACCAAGCGTAATTTTGGCTTGGAACTCGAATCTTGTATCACGCCATGGTGTGGAAGATAGTACCTTTGATTTGTAGGCTCTCCGTCGTCGAATGGCACTGCCTCCATGTGATTCTACTATATAGATTTACATGAAGTCTCGATATGCGATACGTAACTGCGGTTTCTTCGAGAATCGGTGTTCCATGTGCTTCATATCGCGCCTTCTCAAGATGTTCCGAGTGACAATGGCTGATCAATGAATGGGAGTTGCACGATATATCTTTCGTCCTCGGTTCTGGAGTATGTTGATTGAAAGTGCCTTTCACATTGATTTTCATCTGCAGTAAGTTCTCGGGCTTCTGGTACGTTTTCAATCTCCCAAAATGACTTCAAGGTGTTGTCGACGTTGGTGTAGTTCTCGATGATTGCAGTCGTACTTAAGGAATGTGTGATTGTGTTTCAATCAAATCTACCAAACAAAATGTGTCCTAGTTTGGTGTCTTGTGCGAATGGGGAACCGTTGAGAGATTTTATACATCCATCCATATGAAGCATTCCGAGGACATCAGCCCCCAGCAGTACGTCGATTTTGTGAGGTCGATTGAAATGAGGATCGGCCAA
Source organism: Tipula vernalis (assembly GCA_958295665.1). Lineage (NCBI taxonomy): Eukaryota > Metazoa > Arthropoda > Insecta > Diptera > Tipulidae > Tipula > Tipula vernalis. The sequence continues at coordinate 107,991,824 of OY282560.1, forward strand.
TTGTAGCTGATCTAAATGTTTCCACTGTTGTGATTCGATATGTTGCGATGGCAATATGCCAGTTATCCTTTCGATGAATATTGCTGTGATGGAAATCGAGAATCTGGAATCACACGTGATTTAAGAACAAATTCTACGATCGATTGTGATTTGGCTGCTTCCCTGGGCCCGATTCCATTAATTGAGATCGAAGCTGGCTTCCGTTGTAGGCCAATCTGAGTTATGTTGTTTTTCGAGATTAGATTCACTTGTGATCCAGAGTCAAGCAGGGCACGAATGTTGAATCAGCTGTTGATATGTGGGATACTGTGCTCGAGTTAGTGTCAATTCCCATCGACGATGATTTTCTGTATCGAGTTTGTCGACGATAATATTGACGAGAATGATATCCCAAGTGGCCACCGGAACTGCCAAAACCTTCAGACTTCGAATTGTGTCTGTAGAAACATCTATGATGCTTCTCAATCCGATTGCGGATTCATGAGTGGACGCGGACATATTTCGGAATCGATGCATGTGAGTGTCGATGATGAAACGTCGATGTTTGTACCAATCGGTGAGGATTTTCCATGCCTCGTTGTAGTTGGCATCACTTAATTGTACCGTTCTCAATAGGGTAATAGCTTCACCAGTCAAGTTTGCTTTCAGGTAATCGAGCTTCTGTGAATCAGTCAATCTTGAATTTTTATCGATCAAATCAGTAAACAAACTTTCGAATTCCGCCCAATTTCCATAATTGCCATCGAATACAGGCACTTTGATGCGTGGTAACTGAATTTCGACTGATTGGTGTGGTGTGGTAGCATCGAATGGGATTGCCTTGGCATCATGCATTGAAGTCGCCATGGTAATTTGTCTCAATAGAGTTTTGAGATTTGAACTTGCTATGGAATAATATTCCTCACTCTGCTGCCGATTTCCAAATTCTTGTTCCAATTCATCCTCACCACATACGGCCTTGACCTTGTCTTGTGTGTCGCAGGATTCCCTATACCGTTGCTCCAGGTAAGTAATCTGGACTTCGACTGTCTCTCTTGTGACTTCCGTGTCCAAGCTAAGCTCGTTGCTAAGGAAATGCTCTCCAGCTCAATCCGCAGCAAGAAATGAAACAACCAGTATGGTCAGTCAAAAATGGGAACAAATAGAAGATGTCTACAACAAAGACTGTGCGCTCGTCTACGAAGACAATCTGAAGAAACAATTAGACCACCTCAACAAGTGAAAATATGGCAAGAAGGGATCGCAGAAAATACACAGAAGATATTCTCGAAATTGCAGAGGAAGCAGCTGAATTCAGAAACGTATGCCCACTACACTACATCAATGTGTAAAGAAGGTCACCGGTAAATACACGAAAATTCAAGATCTTCAGCCACACATCAGCAATAACTTAATAGCTGGAAAGAACACTTTGAAGACAACTGCATAGATAACGAAGAAAATTTCGAGCTTTCGGATGGCGACTATATTGAAACCATCAACACTCACCCACCAATGAAGCGAGAAGTTAGATTTGCTGTCAAGAAGCTAAAAAATAATAAAGCCGCTGGTGCAGACAATTTATGTACCAGCTGACATATTCAAAGGCGACGCATAGAACAGCAGAAACTCTAGCACCACTAATTAGTTGACATTTGGGATATAGGAAGAATTTCGCAGATAGGACCTGGAAACAAAGTTCAACACAGAGGAAAACAAAGTGATAAATACTTCTATTCACGAGGAGTAAGACAAGAATGTACATTATCTCCACTATAATGTTCCTGATAATACTGGAAATCATAATGAGCAATTTTGAAAATGCAACACCACCAAATGGGACTTCTACGGCAGCTCAATAATCTAGGTTACGCAGATGACCTATGTCTGCTTAACACACACACAAGTATGCCGATATACAGCAGAAAATAGAGAAGCTGTCAGACCTAACACATGAAGTTGGTCTTAAAATCAACATCAGTAAAACAAAATCCATGAGACTGAACACAAGCAATATTAGTCCACCAATCACCATCAAACAACACGCCAATCGAAGACGCCAACTGCATCCTCGCCCGGCACCCTCGTTAAGTGGATGTTGAACTGATATGCCATCTAGTTAAGAGATGAGAGACAGCTCTGGGCTACCGTCGACGTAAGGAAATAATCTCGCTTGACTATCCGTAAAAATGCGAATATCCCTTACAGATACTACATTATACCTCAACCAATTCACGGCCTCAATTATCGCAATTAATTCAGCCTGAAACTTGCTGCAATAGTCTGGGAGACGAAATGAGTATGGTTCACATTAAGTTTCTCACAGAAAACACCACAACCAACACAAGAACCAACACTACCATCCATTTTTAAACCATCCGTGAAGAGGTTCAAAACTTCAGGGTTCAACCTTCAGGGTTCTCTTCACTAAGCCAGTCCTCTCTGGAGGGAATCTTAGTACGAAACCTTTCTTCCCAAGATTGTAATGGAATCATGTAATCAGTGGTAAGAGGGATATCTCTGTTACACAAAATAGATGAATGTGAACAGAACTTCACAGTATCTCAGTCGGTTTTCCTCCTGTTTCTAAACATAACCCTTTGTGCGGCTCCTCTAACCAGTTCTCACTGAAGGTGGCAGTGATCAGAAAAGGAATGGTCATCAGACACTTTCCAATTCACCAAACTATCCTTAATAAAATCTGAGACAAGCGTGATATGTAGCACCTCTTGTCGGTTTCTAGTTATAAAAGTGGGCTTACACCAATAATTGAATATTTGAAAGTTAGTACTACGAATAACATCAAGGAGTAGCTCACCTTTCTCGTTGGTACTCGTACTTCCCCATATTTTGTGGTGTGAGTTCACATCACTGCCCAGGATGACTCCAACCTTCCGCTTTTGAGCATCCAATAAAACATCTCTCAGAATTGTAGGTGGTATGTCATCACCTTCATACGTTAAATAGGCTGAAATAAGCCAGAGATTTAAACTACCAATCTTAATGCCAGCCGCCATTACATCTAAGTTGCTGTAATTAAACAGCACAAATAAGTTTAGATTAGTTTTAGCGAAAATGCACGAACCTCTTGAATAACATCACTTTAGAGTTTGGTGCCCTGAGTCCCATAACGTGGTCCCCAATGACCCATCGGTCCTGGATCAAAACAACATCAATTCCATCAACTTCAATTTCGAGTAACAGAGCAGCCTAGGCTGCCTTGCAGTGGTGTAAATTGATCTGCAACAGTCTCAGCATCAACCTACACCATCGCCTCCACGCGAGTCTCATACCAAGTCCTCCTCGAGTCAACATAGAGTCCAAGGATGTGGACATCTCGGAATTTGGTACTCCGGGACCAGTTTTGCTACAACTTTCGTCCTTTCCCAAAGTATTAGAGGAACTAGCTTTATGCGAGCTAATGTTCTTCTTAATTTCTACTGTTTGTGAACCAGATCTATAGATCAACAATCTTCTAGCAGTTATTGTAATAGAGAGACCATCAATATTTTTGCTTATGTACCGATTCATAATTTAGCTTTTAGGGCGGGGCTTAGAAGCGGCTCCAGCCGTAGTTTCCAGCTGTTTAAGAGTCCCGGCCTCTGTCTTTCTGTGAAGATCCGCGATGCACAGACAAGGCTACGTAATCCGGAGGGCACCAAGTATCCGGGTACACCGTTAGAGACTGAGCTAAGTTTTAGACTCGGCCCCAGCCAGGTAGGTTCTCAGCACGGTACGATTGACACCTTAACCCAGTCCAGTTGCTTAGTGCCGTGTTTTAGCGTAACCAACCCAGTTAAAGACATTGATGAGCTGGTTGCCCGTGGCCACCGAGGGGAGGTAACACGAATACCTGTGGAAGCTGCAAGATACGGAGCTGATAACTAGTATATGTATAGACCACGAGGATTATAAAATGCTTTTGGCCAAACACCATCAGCAACGTAGACCTTCTGTGTTAAAAAAAACAAGCAGGCATAGAGACCGAAATAAGAAAGCGCAAATGGAGATATGGATCGGGCGAACAGTGAGGTAAACTCCAAATGACATAACACGGATTTCATTAGAATGTAATCCGCAAGGGAAACGAAAAGGGAGAAGATCAGCTATAACCTGAAGAAGAACTAGTGCCAAATTTAAAAAAAAAAATCTGGTTACAATTTTAAAATATTCTACATTACATTACAAAAAAAAAAAAAAAAAAAAAAAAAAACATTACCAAAAATTAGAACGAAAATCTGACATCAAAACCTTAAATACATCTCTTGACAAATTAAAACAAAAATCGAATGTACTTTATTAAAAGCAACCGAGACATTATAAACAGGTACATTCATAGCTAAATTAATCCTCCGTATTGATAATTTAAGAACAAACTCCCCACTCGATCGTAACACACGTGTTGGAACGTAAATAGAAAATAAATCGAGAATCTCATTACAATCAATTCGACAAACGAGGAGATCACGGACAAAAGTGGCACACGTCGCAGTTCTACGAACATAGAGAGGTTCCAATTTTAATAGTTTACATCGTCCCCTATAAGGAGAAAGAATATAATTGGGAAGATTATTGTCCCTAGCTAATCTACGCAAGGCATATTTTAAGGACGGTCTTTGATCCCTTTCTATAAGATCAGAAGAATCCTAATAAAATGGGTCCCAAATAACTACGCCATAATCTAATTGCGAGCGCACCAACGTAATATACATGATTCTAATCGCATAAGGATCCCAGAAGTCTTTATAGAATCTTTTAACAAAACATACATGGAAAACGCCTTAGAAACAATGCCCTGTATATTAATTTGGAAGGATAAATTAGAAGCCAATGTGATATCCAAATCTTTGAAAGTGTTCACTTTCTCAATTCTATGGTCTTTGAGAAAAAATTCGTAGTCAAAGTTCAAAACATTCCTTCTACGGGAAAATCGCATTGTTTTACACTTCTTAGTATTCAATAATAATTTTTGGTAAGTACACGAATTCGTAGCTTCTCTGCATCCCGAATATTCGAAATAGTTTTAAAAATTTTAATATCGTCAGCATATATAAGAATCTCAGAATACTTAATGCAGTTAATCACATCATTAATAAAAAGAATGAATAAAAGGGAACCCAAATGGCTTCCCTAGGGAACCCCTGACGTAACATGAATCCATCTAAACATGTAATTCCCTATCTTAACGATTGGGTTCTGAGGAATAGTAGTTTGTGATCAATTTTGTCAAAGGCCTTGCTAAAATCTGAATAAACAACCTGTACATCCATCCCCAATTCAAAAGCCGTTGAAATATAATTGGTCAATAAAAACAAATTCGAGACAGTTGATCTGCCAGGAAGGAATCCATGTTGCTTAGAAGAAATAAACCTATGAGTATAAAAAAAATAAAATCTTTCACTAATTTTTCAAAAAGCTTCGGCAAAACGGATAAAATACTGATGGCTCGATAATTAGTAATATCACTTCAGGAACCTGACTTAAATATTGGTTTAATTAAGGAGCATTTCCAAAAGTTCGGGAAGTATCCTTGTCGAAGGCTTTTGTTAAAAAGAACTGTGATTGGAAAAGCGGCAGTTTGTGCTGTCATTCTAAGAACCAAGGGAGGGATGGAATCGAACCCTGCACTTTGATTGATATCAAGCGAGAGTAGACCATTCAAAACAATATCAAGTTCCAATTGCAAGGAACAATTTATATTAGCCACTGAACAATAGCTCCATCTTTACATAAACACTCTCAAAAAAGTCAGCGAACAAGTTACAATTATCTTTCAAATTATGAACCAAACGATCGTCCAAAATATAGTAGACGCGGATATCCCTTAGTTTTTCTGTTAGAATCAACGAATCTCCAGAAGCTATCAGGTCTATCCTTTACGTTCGATTCGATCTCCAAAATGTAATTGTTGTAAAGAAATTTATTCAATATTCTGAATTCATTTCTCAAGGATTCAAATACAGCGTACCTATCAGGAGTAGGGAAAAGTCTAAATCTCTTATGAGCCTTGTCTTTACGGTTTTTCAGATTAATAAGCTGTTTATTATACCACGGTTCCTTCAACTGACCCGTAGTTTAAAATTTAGGAATAAATTTCACCATTCCTACATTTAGAACATTATAAAATTCATCCAGTACTTCCTCTAATTGATCATTACCCTCAAATGCACTCCAATCATAATTATCAAGAAGAGCATTAAAGGAATCGTAGTCCCTAATTTTAGCCCAACATAAACGATCCTCTGGTTGCAAAATGGGTGCTACGCTAGACTTGATAATATCAATGACTTTATCATACACCTCAAAATTAGAATCGCATGGAATATACATGACACAAACGATTAGTGAAAACGCATGATATCTGATTCTTACTGCGATTATATCCAAGTCGCAATCCGTCAATATTAAAGGTACAGATGAAAATTTATCCGCAACAGCAATTAGCACACCTCCACCTTTCTCATATGTGTCTTTAAGAAGACAAAAATAATGGGAGAGCTGAAAGCAATATCCCCCAGTAGAGTCCGATGGTCCAGCCTAGTAGACGCCCTATGCTCCTAACAAAGGTTGGGAAAAAAGATTGAGAGATTTTTGCCACTTGATAGTATTTTATGGTGTGTTTCAGTCTACAATTTTCATACATATAGTTTTTTATTTCGTCAATCGTGTCTAAAGTTAATATTAATGTGCAACAATGGCAAAAACGCTGCCAAAGCTCGGGAAAAATTTGGTGGTGTTTACTGTCTTGATGCTTTATCGAATGCAACAGAATATAGATTGTTTGCTCCCTTCCTTTCTGGAAATTCCGATGTCCACCTCGCCCTGATGAACCGATCACTGAAAAAGTCGATGAAATCTTACAAAAAATCGAAAAAGACTGACACATAAGCAGCCATGCCATGGCTAAAGAATTAAATATTGATCACAAAACAGTTTTAAACCAGTTGCTTAATGCAGAATACAAATAAAAGCTCGATGTTTGTGTGCCGCATGAATTCTTGATGAAAAATTTGACTGACCAAATTTCCATCAGCGAATCGCTACTAAAACATCATCATTGAGAGAATTTGGCTGCGAAGTACACACCTTATAGATAATGATGAAGGATATTGATGGTCTAAAGTTGGCTTCAAAAAAGGACTGTGAAAATCAGTTGGCCAAGTTTTTCGCCGATAAACCACAGAAGTTCTACACCGATTGAATCATGAAACTTCCCGAAAAATGGCAAAAGGTCTTAGATAATAATGCCCAATATGTACTTAAATAAAATTCGTTTTGAGTAAAAGAAAAATTTAATCAAAAAATGACAAAAAAATACTTTTTCCCCCACCTAATATTAGACGAATGAGGGAAACGAATAACCCAAAAATATTTACATTGATAAATTTGAGTTTGCCTTCGGTTTGGCAGTCAACAAATGTTATGGTCAATTCGTAAATTACTTCAAGCGTTTCATCTGTCAGATATAAATATCAATCTGTTTGGGTGGCTGCATATTTGTATTGTCTAGGCATTAGGCTATCTTGGAGCCTTCATTTTGGTTATCATTGTATTTTGTGAAAAATTGGCAACTGTAAGTAAAATGTATTACATTGATACTGGCATATTACGGTATATTGCTTCCCTAATATCAGCATTGAACACTAAGCAACTTATTTCTCTGTAATCGCTACTAATTTTTTTTTTGCAAATAAACAACATTTCTGTCTATTTGAAACCACCGGATGACGAATGTAGGGAAAACGCGAACCTAAAGACTGATTTACATTCAACGACAATCGACGTCTGCAAAAAAATTGAAACACAACATAGGAAAAAGTACAAAGACAAAAAGAGAAAAAATAATCATCTGCTTTAAAAAGTCAATTGAAACCCGAGAAACAAACCTAAAAAACCTCGTCTGCTTTTTTTGCAGATGTCGAGTTTCATCTTTTTTCTGTAAAATCATCGATGCGTGAATAAATAACTATAATAAGGTTACATAAATAAGAAAACCAATCATTTGCATTGGTTTATGACATTTTTTGTTCAAATTAACTTTTTATGTGTAAAGAAAACGAATTTTTGATTTGACATCTGCATCTGCGAAATTTTTTGAATGTAAATCAGTCTTAAGTAGTAAAAATTAAAATAAATGGAATTCCAAAAGTACTTCATGTGTAGACTTAGTTCAAAAGTTTATTTTATAGCCAATTTTGTAAAGTAAATTAATTCTATTTTTTTTTTTTTTTCAGTAAAACTTGTCTAAGTTTGGTAGATAAATTGCAAACTTTTCGACTCATCCAACCATATATTAAATATCTTAAGAAACATTTATTTGTTTTTTTTTTGGTTTATTATAAGTATTTAATTTACCAAATTTATCAAGATATCAACGAATGTAACAAAGCATCATAATTTTCCGATCAATCATCAAGTAATTTTCCAATAACGCACAAACTCATTAATTAATCATTATGTTAACTCAAATAAAATGTTGTGTATGTCTTATATATTTATATATATACTCGAAGAAAAGTAAAAATAATAATTATATCAACCAACAAATTAGTGAGAAGGATACAGTTATTTTCTTAACAAAAATCGTTAAATAAAAAGTTAAATAACGAAAATAAGGAGAAAAGCTCCCGAAACAAAAAAAAAAAAAATTTGTGTTGTATAGAAAAGTTAAAAAACATTTTAATTGCTGAGTCGAAAAGAAAATGCGAACGAGAAAGGAAAGCAATATACTCTTAATTACGGTTTTTCTTCTTTACAAAACGATTTTCTTCTGTGTACTGTACGTACAATATAACCATTGTGAAGTATGTACGACGTATACAAAATACAGAGATGGCAAACAATTTTTTTTTTAAATTGAATTTTCTGTTGGTCCCACGATTTTATTTTTTTTTTGTCTTGGCTTTCATTTGTTTCTTAAAGATTTAAATTTGTATGTACCGTACACTAAACATAGTACACAATATAAAGCAATTATGACTTTTATGATGAGAGCAACGAAAAATCTTTTAATTACAATTTCCAACAAGAAATGTGTTTTGTTTAACTTTTTTTTTCCCCTGGAACTTTGAAATTGAAGTTTTTTTTGTTGTTAAGTGCAATGGTTCTTAAATGAAATTTTATTGATTTAAGTTTGAAAAACAAAAAATGGTATTTAAGTAACTAAATATAGTATATAAAAAGTGATTTGCGTCTGTAAACGTCTAAAATAATTCTCACGATTTCATTGATTGAAGGAAAAAAATTGCGGTTTGTTTTTTTTTTTAACTCTCACCAAACGCTCATATTAACCTGACAAATAACGACAAACGAGAAACTGGTTTTGTACAAAAAAAAAAAAAAAACCGTGAACTGCCGCCAATGCATCTGAATGCAAAATTTAATTTCGGCCCTTGGAGCGCAGAAGTCGTTGTGTTTACTCTTCTACTTAAGTGAACTGAATTAATAAACCTTTCGTTAATTTTTTGGTTTTTATTTTTTTTTTATTTATTTTTAACTTAGGAGGACGCTTATAACATTTTCAAACTTTTTCTTCTCCTTCGTTTTACATACTACCTATTTTAGAACACACCATAAAGATGGCGACTTAATTCAACATAGTGTTACCAAAAGCAACTTTTCAACGTAATTCAAAATAGTGTTACCAAACGCAGCCTTTTATTAGTTTTCAGAATGTCCGCTACAGAACAAACACCCCGGGTTGAAAGGATATATCCTTCTCAAACTAAATGTTAACGCTTTAAATTGTTACGTGTGGTAGCAGCTAATAATAATAATAATTATACAACGATTAAATTATAACAACATAAATATTAAAGTAAATCAAGATGATTCTCCCTTTGGAAGTTTGGCCAACTTTGTAATGGGCCGTGTCGAAGACGAGGGTTGTTCGGGATCATCAGGAGCTGGAGAGAAAATATAAAAATGTAATTTAGATAGAACTATGTATTTAATATTGTTTTCACTTATCTTGTTGTAGCTTATTGCATATAATTTGTATCCATTTTATTATTTATTATTTGAAATATCCATTAATTTCTGAAATTGAAGTAATTATAAATTAAAATAATGAAAATATTGTAAGATAAATTAAATTGCTGCCAAAACTTACCATCTGTCATTAGCATATTGTTACAGCTGATTATTGTTTTTATAAATATGACATTTGGTCGGTAAAAGGTCAATCTATATTATCGACAAGATTATAGAAGTTCTTCGTTCCGATCGCACTACCATCTATGATTGAAATTCTATAATCTTTCGGACTAAAAAACTTTGAACTTATTCAGCATTCCTATTTCGGTTCGGTTTCCTAAGTTTTGGCACATTTTAGTTTCAGTGGAAAAATAATTATGATTAGCTCGTTCACTTTATTTTCAACAAGAGAGCTGTCATCATCAAAAAAAGGAAAATTGTCATTGGCGATTAAATTATAAATTAATAAATATATTTGTTACGAGTTATAACGTATTATACATAAAGTTTTTATTTATTAAATCTATACAAAAATTTAATTTAAAGTCTACTGTGCTACGTTTGTCATATAGAAAACCTTTAGTTACATTTCTATAAACTACCTCAATCTACTTCAATAAAAACGTATTGTACATATGGTCCTTCGAGCCGGATTGAACAGCTGAGATCTGAAATTCATATGTGTAAAAAATTCAATCCAGATCTATAACGGTGATACAGTGCATTTAACGAGAAATTTTATACATCAAATATTCGTCACCACCAAGGAAAAACCACACATAAAAGGAAAAATATACAGCGTGCCGCCGCCATCTTAAAATATTACAACTTAAAACCGCGTGAGTTTTTCAAATTTTTATAATTTTTTGTTTTTGAAATCAAATAATTTCTCGATAAACTATTTAATCGGTAAATAAATCAAAAATAAGTCGTATTGTAAATTAAATTGTGAAGTGAAATTAAACAAAAGCGGTGATCTAAGAGCAAACTATCAACTATGGCGGATGAATTAAAACGGAAACGTGGATTTGCGAAGGCTGCTTTAACTCGCCTCGAAAAGAACATGTTAAAATTGACCGAGACAACTACCTCAATTGATATATCCATTCAATTAGAACAACTCGAAAAGGTGTACTCTAAATTAACCAGTTTAGATGAAGAAATAGTTCAGTTGGAGAATTCGGAACAAAGCAGTGAAGTGGCGGAAATTGAAATTCGATATTTTTCGGCGAAATCAAAATTAAGAACAGCACTAAAGAAACAAAGCGAAAAAGAAGTTAATGAGCACATGAATGTATCCATTAATCGTCTATCTGATCAACAAAGGGAACTGGTGCAAAGTATACATGAGACGTCATTCATACAGAAGGATGAAGTCAAGTTACAAGGCGTACAAATTCCATCATTTTCTGGCAATTACGCAGAATTCCCAACGTTTAAGGATTTATTCGACGTTACCATAGATAAATCCAATTTATCTAAAATCCATAAATTTAAATATCTAAAGGGCTTATTACAAGGCGAAGCATTCAACCTAATCCGACACATGACGGTAACTGAGGCGAATTACGACGAAGCTTGGAGCAAAATTGTACAACGCTATGATGTCAAAGATCAGATATGTAGTTCATTGGTAAAGCAGTTCTTAGATCAACCACAATCAAATGGATGTCCTAAATCAGTGAGGTATCTAGCAGATAAAACGGATGAAGTATTGAGAGGGTTGAAGGCGTTGGGGAAAGAAGCAGAGGAACGAGATATTTGGTTGAACTACTTATTACTGCAAAAATGTGATGTTGAGACTAGAAAGGCTTGGGCACTGGAAAACGAAGAAGCTTTCCCAAAAATCAAAACTCTATTGACATTCTTGGTAAAGCGAACCAATGCATTAGAAAGAGCGGAACCGTATCAACCAAAACGTAATCAGCCGAAACTCCATATGACAACATTAAACGTGAAAGCTCAGTCTTCATTGTCGAATATAAATGTAAAAAAGCAAGATGCAACACGAAGCAATAAAGTGAGCTGTTCTAAATGCAAAAATGAGCACTACCTCTTCAGTTGTGAAGAATTTATCAAACTACCTTTGGAAGCTAAAAGAGAATTTGTATTAAACAAGCAGTTGTGCTTCATTTGCATGAAGTCTTCACATTCGTATCGAGACTGTAGGTCTAAGTATAGATGTACACTTTGCAAAGGCCGGCATAATTCACTATTACATGTTCAGCGAGCACCTATTCAAACTGATTCGAAAGAGGATTTAACACTTGGGACTATGACCAATCAAACTAAAATATCTAGTGCACATGTAGAGGCAAACAGTTTTTCAGCAGCTATATTACCAACAGCTTTAGTAAGGGTCAAAGATGCTCTTGGAAACTTCCATCTTTGCAAGGCTATGCTTGATTCTGGTTCGCAGGCGTCCTTTGTTGATGGCAAGTTGGCAAATAAACTCCAACTACAAACACAAAAGGCTCGAATTACAGTTAGTGGTCTCGCAACTAGGGGTTTGATTACACGAGGAATTGTGGAGCTCGATATTTATCCAAGGGATCACGAAAATGAATTTATCAAAGCAAATGCCTTAATATTAGATCGTATGTCATTGGTAAGCAATCCGCCAAGGTCAACAATACAAACCGAGAAAGATATTTTACAACTCAAGTTTGCGGATCCAGAATTTTATACAACAGCAAAGGTTAAATTACTACTCGGCGCAGACGTGTTTTTTTCAATATTGAGAAGCGAACAACATATCTCAAATAATTTTATTGCTCAAAATACTATCTTTGGATATGTAATAGCCGGTTACAATAAAATATCTAGTGTCGTTGAACCAATAACTCTTAATTTACAACTAGACCTCAACATAGAAGAAACACTTACACGGTTTTGGCAAACAGAATAAAGCCCATTACAAAGCCTAGAAGATGCGGAAGATCATCCAGCTGAGGTCCACTTCACGAAGACATTCAAGAGAGCACCTGATGGTCGGTTCGTCGTGAAATTGCCATTCAAAAACAAAGAGGTTCAATTGGGAAATTCATACTATACGGCATTAAAACGACTGGAATATCTACAACGCAAGCTTAGCAGAAATCCGAGCCTCAACAACGATTATTCAAAGTTCATCACGGAATATGAAGCACTTGGTCACATGAGGAAAATATAAACTACTGAAGATCAAATCCCCGGAAAGAACTATTATGTACCACATCACGCCGTCATACGAGAAGACAGTGTAACAACGAAGCTGCGAGTTGTTTTTGATGCTTCTTGCCGCACAAGTAATGGGACATCATTAAACAATCTCCTAATGGTGGGACCAACAATTCAACCAACTTTATGGAGCATACTCTTACATTTTCGAAAGCACAAATACGTCGTAACTGCCGATATACAAAAAATGTATCGTCAAATTTGGTTGGATGACGATGACATAAAATATCAAAAGATTCTTTGGAGGCATAATCAAAGTAAACAAATTCAAAGTTATGATTTGCTTACTGTAACATATGGTACTGCATGTGCTCCATTTTTGGCGACAAGGTGCTTGAAACAACTGGCTCTCGAGGAAGAAAATCCAATAATAAAGGAAATCATCTTAAACAATTTCTACGTGGACGACCTGCTTACTGGAGCTAGTTCTAAGGAGCAGCTGGCAAACATAGAACATAACCTAAGTGCAACTTTGGCCAAATCTGGGTTCAAACTACACAAATGGACATCCAACATAGCTGAAGGAGCTGGAAATACAACGTCGGAAGCAATGCAATTACCTACTGATAATGACGTAATCAAAATTCTAGGCCTCCAGTGGATTCCAAACGCAGACGCTTTCACATTTAAGGTAGAACCAATGGCAGCAAGAACGCAAACAAAGAGAATAATGTTGTCGGAGTCTAGTAGGATTTTCGATCCTCTAGGATGGATTTCACCGTCAATCGTCACATGTAAAACTATCTTTCAGCAGCTATGGTTAAGAAAATTGTCATGGGATGATGAACTACCAAGCGATCTGAACAATCAATGGTTGAACATACGAAAGGAATTAACTTTATTTGAGCAAATTAGAATTCCGCGATTTATAAATCATAGTGAAAACGAAGAACTCATCGAGTATCACGGATTTGCAGATGCCAGCCAAATTGCATACGCCGCCGTCATTTATTGTAGAATCCAAAGGCCCGACCAAACATTTAAAGTATCACTGGTAACAGCTAAATCTAGAGTGGCCCCGCTAAGGCCAATAACCATCCCAAGGCTCGAGTTATGCGCAGCTCAATTGCTCAGTGAATTATTAATCAAAGTGGCAAATGAATTTTCCGTTCCAACAGATCGTTTGTTTGCGTGGACGGATTCAATGGTCGTGCTAGCCTGGCTTAGTAGTCATCCCTCTAATTGGAAACAATTTATTCGAAATCGCACAGCTGCCATATTAGACAAGCTACCTCGAAACCATTGGAATTACGTATCTACCAAATGTAATCCAGCTGATTTAGCATCGAGAGGGGTAAGACCATCACGTTTAATACTAGAAACTATCTGGTGGGAAGGCCCTCAATGGCTTTCTCTAGATCGTAAAATGTGGCCTAATCATGATATTGTGGATAGTTTCGCAGTCCCGACAGACGAGTTGAAGTTAGTTAAAACTTTGAATGTATCACTCACAAGCGAGCAAAATTTATTCGACAAGTTGTTTACAAGGACAAATAATTATTCAAAACTATTACGAATAGCAGCATATGTACTACGGTTTTCAAAGAGTGCCAGGCAGAAACAAATCTCCAACCATAAGGCCATTGCTGCGGAAGAACTAGAGGAATCTGAAAGGTTCATTCTTAAATATGTGCAACAGTCAATATACCATGATGAATTGAAGGTATTAAACAGTTCAAAGGCCATATCTAAATCGAATAATCTAACAAAACTATCGCCATTTGTTGACACAGACGGTATTCTACGAGTCGGGGGCAGATTACAAAATTCGGAACTGTCCTTCAATGAGCAACATCCTATAATCTTACCCAACGGACATATTCTGAGCAAACTTATTCGGTGCACATCTCACATCATCATCCCGGTCTGTCTCTTACCTCATTCATCTTACGGCAACGATATTGGATCGTGAACTGTAGAAATACTGTTAAAAAGATAATTAACTCTTGTTTTATTTGTAGAAGGTATTCCAAAACAATCACTCAGCAAAAGATGGCAGCGTTACCACCAGTACGAGTTTCGCAAGCGCGACCGTTTAGTAACGTGGGAATAGATTATGCAGGTCTTATTATCATAGCTTCAAAGAGAGGCAGAGGTGCAAGGTTAATCAAGGCATACATTGCTATTTTTGTTTGTTACCGCACAAAGGCGATCCACCTGGAGCTTGTGTCGAATTATACAGCAGACGCATTTATTGGCGCTTTGAAACGCTTTACTGCCAGACGAGGAATACCAATGAATATTTATTGCGACAATGGGACGAATTTTGTTGGTGGTGATCGGAAGCTATGCAGCATGAAAAGGGAAGCTATCCGATACTACGATGAAATAAAAAAGACAATGATGAATCCAACATTTATTGAGAAAACACTGGAGTATTAGGCAAATAATCGTACGAAATTTCATTTCAATCCTCCATTAGCACCAAATCATGGCGGGTTGTATGAAGCGGTTGTAAAAATGACAAAAAAACATTTAACCAAAGCAACCGGCCGAATGAATCTGACTGCTGAGGAGACATCTACGCTACTATGTGAAATTGAAGCGATTTTAAATTCTCGCCCTTTATGCCAGGCATATGCTGACGATCATACGTATTTTCCATTAACGCCGGGTCACTTTTTAATAGGAGCACCTCCTACGCAATTTCCTCAAGTGGAACATGACAAAGTTAGCGATCTCGGTCAACAATGGAACGAAATACAGCGCAGAGTCGAACGGTTTTGGCAAAGGTTTCACATCGAATATCTAAATACCATGCAACAACGACAGAAGTGGTTAGCTGCAACTGAGAACATCCAAGTCGGCGAGTTGGTATTGTTAAAAGATACCAGTTTACCTCCTAGTCACTGGCCCCTTGGTATCATCGAAGACATTCATCCAGGAGACGATCAATTAGTTCGCGTAGTAACTGTACGTACGCATAATGCAAAATATAAACGGCCAATTTCCAAAGTAATTAGATTACCTATACATGAGTGTAAGGAGTAAACTCCTTACAGGTGGGACTATGTCGAAGACGAGGGTTGTTCGGGATCATCAGGAGCTGGAGAGAAAATATAAAAATGTAATTTAGATAGAACTATGTATTTAATATTGTTTTCACTTATCTTGTTGTAGCTTATTGCATATAATTTGTATCCATTTTATTATTTATTATTTGAAATATCCATTAATTTCTGAAATTGAAGTAATTATAAATTAAAATAATGAAAATATTGTAAGATAAATTAAATTGCTGCCAAAACTTACCATCTATCATTAGCATATTGTTACAGCTGATTATTGTTTTTATAAATATGACATTTGGTCGGTAAAAGGTCAATCTATATTATCGAAAAGATTATAGAAGTTCTTCGTTCCGATCGCACTACCATCTATGATTAAAATTCTATAATCTTTCGGACTAAAAAACTTTGAACTTATTCAGCATTCCTATTTCGGTTCGGTTTCCTAAGTTTTGGCACATTTTAGTTTCAGTGGAAAAATAATTATGATTAGATCGTTCACTTTATTTTCGACAAGAGAGCTGTCATCATCAAAAAAAGGAAAATTGTCATTGGCGATTAAATTATAAATTAATAAATATATTTGTTACGAGTTATAACGTATTATACATAAAGTTTTTATTTATTAAATCTATACAAAAATTTAATTTAAAGTCTACTGTGCTACGTTTGTCATATAGAAAACCTTTAGTTACATTTCTATAAACTACCTCAATCTACTTCAATAAAAACGTATTGAACAGGCCGTTTTATTGAACCAGTTCGTGTATGAATAATGGCTGTTCGCACCTTTCCGTCAATGCCCGTTATAACACTTTCTACGCGCCCGAGGAGCCAATGCGTGCCTGGCATATTGTCCTCTTTTACAATAACCAAATCACTAGGCTGTAAATTGGATTGTGATTCCGGCCACGTATGCCGGTGTTGTAAAGTGTTGATATTTTCCAATTGGAATCTTTTCGAAAACTGCTGGACTAATTGGGTTAATTGTTGCCATTGAGTGAGACGGTTATAAGGTAGTTCACAAGTGTTTGGTTCCATGACTGAATTTATTGCTGTGCCAATAATAAAATGACCAGGAGTTAATGGTTGCAAATCATGTGGATCGGATGACATTTTACACAAGGGACGCGAATTCATTATCCCTTCAATCTGAACAACCAAAGTATACAGGAACTCCAACGTCATAATACGCGAACCGATTACCTTTTTCATGTGGGTTTTGATTACCTTCACGCCCGATTCCAAAATGCCATTTTATACCCTCTGTTGAACAATAATCAATAATGTCGTGATGCTTTGCTTTAAACATGTTTTTCATGTGTTGCAATTGGTTGTTTGCTCCTATGAAGTTGGATCCGTTATCACCTAATATTTCTGTCGGTTTTCCACGTCTGCTAATAAATCGTTTCAAGCCAGACATAAATGCATCTGCAGTTGTATCCTCCACCACCTCGAGGTGTACTGCCTTTGTGGTAAAACAAACAAATATGCAAATATAGACCTTGGCATAAGTTTCCTTACATTGATTACTGTAGCGCACTGATAATGGCCCACAAAAGTCTAAGCCCGTAACGTAAAACGATCGACTTGATTCTATACGGCTGCGTGGAAGATTCCCCATCAGTTGCGTCATTCTTGTGGGCTGCACTCGGAAACACGCCAAACAAGAAGGCGGTTCCTTTTTTATCAACTTTATTCCATGTATTAACCAATATCTTTGCCGTAAAATATATAACGTTTACTTAATTCCGCAATGTAAGTTTACGAGATGTACTTATTTAATTAGCAACGACGTAATGTGATGGCGAAACAGAATAATTTGATGTTTCCGTTCCATTGATAATGTCTTACTGTTCTCAAGACGACCACCAACTCGAATTAACCCGTCTTTATCTGTGTAAGGAGTGCAATGTATGAAGCTCAGATGCAAAATTATCGGTTTGAACGATTCTGAATAAACATTTCTTAGTGTTGTCCAAATCCTCTGAATTCAGCAAACCTCGTTTGCGCGTTGTTAAATCCCTTGTAGGGTAGTTATAAAAAAATCGTCTACACCAGGCAACTACACGAACTAGTCTTGTCATTAAAATATATGGCTCAACGTTTAAAACATTTTGAAATTGTTTATATTTTGTTAAGGCGAACGCTACGTTCCCGGTTGTATCCTCCGGCGTCTTGGTCAATGGTAAAATCCATTTTGATGGCCATGTGTCTTCAGAACATTTCAAAAAGTGTGGCTCATGAAACCAAATTGCACAGTCACGTAATTCTGCTGGTAACATACTCCGCGACACCACATCCGCAGGGTTGGTCTTGGTGTCGACATGCCGCCATCTCATTAGGGACGTAATTTCCTGGACTTTACTTATGCGGAGGTGTTTAAATCCATGACAATACTATTGTTGAATCCGACATTTTGCTGACGGAAGATCCAACGACTTGATTACCCTTTGTTCTAATTCTGCTAGTAATACTGCTGCGTTTAATTCTAATCGTGGAATAGTTGTTGTGCGCAATGAAGCTACTCGGGATTTACTGCACACCAATTTTACAGATATTTCGTCATTTTCGCCAATTGATTTTAAATAAATACATGCACTGTACGCTACCGTTGACGCGTCTGAAAATCCGTGGATCTCAATTGACCTGGCTTTTGGTATAACAATTTGTGTCTTGGGAACTTAATCGAATTTAAAAATGCTAGTTGATGTATAAATGTATTCCAAGTTGATTGAATATTTGGGGGCAGCAACTCATCCCAATTTATTTTTGCAACCCATACCCCTTGCAACAAAATTTTTTGCTGTCACAACTACTGGTGCGATCAAGTCCAAAGGGTTAAACAATTTGGCTATGGTTGACAGTAGTTCTCGTTTCTTAGTAGTAGAGCTGTGAATTTTGGTAGCCACGTTGAAATTTAACTGATCACTTGTTGAGTCCCACATTAACCCTAATGTTTTAATTGTTTTATTGGGACTGTTCAATGGTTTTCGATCGTCCAATGGAATTGCATTCAGCAAAGCGATTGTATTAGATGTCCATTTTCGCAACTTCATTCCAGCACCTTTAAACATATCCACCAGTTACGCTTGAAGTTGTAGTGCTTCTTCCATACTATCACTACCCGTCAACAAATCATCCACGTAAAAATAATCTCGTGTCACTTTAGCTGCCAACGGATATCGGTCTTGCTCGTCCCTTGCTAATTGATTCAACAATTTCGTTGCCAAATAAGGAGCTGATGACGTTCCATACGTAACCGTGCGTAATGTATATTCTTTGATTGGTTGATCTGGATGACTTCTAAAGATAATTTTTTGCAACGAGGTTTGATCTTGACATACAAGGATCTGACGATACATTTTCTCCACCTCACTGGTGAAAACGTATGTAAATTTTCTGAATTTGATAATTATCGACAGCAATTCTTCTTGAACCGTAGGTTCAACCATTAAGATGTCATTTAGCGACAAATTAGTTGACGTCTTTGCTGATGCGTCGAAAACGACCCAGACTTTTGTTGGTGTGCTATTCTTATAAATTGCGTAATGTGGGAGGTAATATTCTAAGCCTCGGTTGCCATATGTCCTAAACTTTCGTACTCTTCCATAAACTTTATGTAATCTCTTTTTAATTCGGAGTTTTTGTTTAGTTTTGATTCCAAATAACCAAACCGTTTCAGCGCCTGAGTTTTCGATTCACCCAACTGATGAAAATTAGGTTTTAAAGGCAATCTCACCGAAAATCGTCCACTTTTGTCTCGAAAATGGGATTCCTCAAATATTCTCTAACATTCTTTCACTTCAATGGACAAACCTTTCTTTGTGTCATGAGCCTCGATTATGCAGAATTTTTGTAATTGTTCATCTAATTTAGCATCTAACTCATTCTGTAACTCGCTTGTCGGTAAGAAGAAATTCTGCTCACATTGATTTTCCAATCGTCCAGCCACACCCAACCGAAAACTGACTCTTGTAATATCGGCAAATTGCGTTCCAATTCAATTCTTCCATTGTTTGATATTTTGAAAAATAACTCTGCGCCAAGCAGCAAATCAATTGAACCAGGTACATTGAATCGCGGGTCAGCCAGTGTAACATGTGCTGGTAGTTTCCACTTTTCAAAATTTATAAATTTCTCTGGCAAATGATTTCCAATTTTAGGAACCACACACAAATCTAATATGGTAGCAAATTCGTTGATTCTGAATCCTTTATTAACACTTGCGCTGTTGAAAGTAACACAAGACACGAGACATTTAATTTTCGACATATTAGTGTGGTCTTGCTTGAAGTTAAATCATCTATTGATTGCGCCTGCTCAATATCTTGTTGATTCAATTTATTGACATTTACTTGTTGCTCGGTTGAAGAAGGCACTAACCCGTTCGATTCTAAATGTAGCATAGTATTGTGCCTTCGTTGACACTTTATGCAGCGAGATGATCTACACATAAATGATTTATGTCCACCTTTAAAGCAATTAGAGAGTGAGTGTTGAGTTTTGGATGACTCATTTTGATATTTTAAAGGACGACTTCTGCGATGTAAAAATTCTAACATTTTCTCCCAAGTAGAATTTTTATTTGACGTATCTTCATTTTCCCATAATTTACGTGTTTCCGGGTCGAAGCGTTGCTTCATTATGTATATTATAACCGCGTCACTTAAATTTTCGCCTAATCTTCCCTATGCTCGCAACTGTTTTTGAGATTCATCCATTATTCTGCTTATTTCTGATCTTGATTCCTTGTTCATATATTTCATCTTAAAAAATGACTTAAAATGGTTATCCAAAATGCTCTTCTTATCGTCATATTTTGCCACGAGTGCTTCCCATGCCAGGCTAAAACCACGTGATGAAAATTCAACATTTGCAATTGCGCTTTTAGCCTCTCCAGACGGTGATTCTAGGATTTTATACAATTAACTCCTTAAACGAATCCCGCAACCCCAACCATCCTTCTGGATCGCTATCAAATGTGGGTAACGAAATTTTCGGCAGCATGACTGCATTATACGACAATTGTGGTTTCGATTCAACAATTTATACGCTTCTAGTAAGTTCATGCACTACCGTAAGTTGATCCTTGTTCTGCTTGTTTTGCATTTCACGAGTAGGGGAGATACTTCTTTCCTCTTGCATATCTTGTATACCATTAGCTGATGCCACTTCGATTTTGATGTTAATATTTTCATTTGATGACGTACTTGTACGACGTCGAACTTTGATCAGACTTTTGTTTATTTCGTCCGCATTAGATTCTTCCTCAAGCACGTTTTCTGGAATGAGGCATAGTGCACTCTAAACTTAATTTAATAATGACGCAAACGCGTAATTAATCTCAGCAAAAGTATCTTGGAAATTGATACTATCATCCTCTATAGCCTCCATTTGCATTTCATCACCCATCGTACGCGCTATTTCTAACATTGCTGTATATACTTCTATATAATTTTTCATGCATTCGTTCATACAATTTATTTTCCGTTTTAACAAATATAACGCTTTATTTGGCTCTATTTTGTTAGTGCCGTTAGTCGTATTTTTACGCTACTTCGTTTCACCACATGTTTTTTCAATTCCTCTTGCGACGCCATTTCTGCTTTTTTCGATTTGACACTAACTTTTACTTTAACACACTTCACTGTATTTTATTTACATAACCAATATGATCCGGCTCGATTCGACCAAATGTTTACTCTTCTACTTAAGTGAACCGTATTAATAAATCTTTCGTTAATTTCTTGTTTTTTTTTATTATATCTTTATTTTTTACTTAGGAGGACGCTTATAACAATTTCAACCTTTTTCTTCTCCTTTGTTTTACATACTACCTGTTTTAGAACACACCATGAAGATGGCGACTTAATTCAACATAGTGTTACCAAAAGTAACTTTTAAACGTAATAAAAATAGTGTTACCAAACACAACCTTTTATTAGTTTTCAGAATGTCCGCTACAGAACACGTTGCTCTCCAGAATCTGGATGATCTAACATTGAAAACAATGTTTTCCAATCCTCGAATACACGACCACTTAAGTGATACTCAACCCAACGATCAAGACTCAGTTTACAATAATGATGGGGTCTATCTATTCTTGAGACACGATGCCAGACGATGAGATGTTCGTACTCTCAACGAAAAATTGCAACCGGCTATGATGGTGAGAGAATGATGTACTTTGCGCATGACCACATGGTAAGGGTTTTGTAATAATTAACAAATTGTTTTAAACAAATATTTAAAAATACTGTGCTCGAATCGAAAACCTGGCTTGAAAATATATTTCGAGTATGCTGAATTCAACGGCATCCGCGGTTTTGCAAAGATGGCTTTGGTTTTCGAGATATTCCATTTATTCAACAGATACCTATTCAGTTCGACACAATTTCTCCATTTCTTTTAGAACGATTTCACCTATTTGACGACGGATGGCACAAATGTTGCGGCATTGGTTTATTGTATTTCGTTGACATAATTTGACATTTCTTGTGAAAAAGCTGCGTTGTTTACTAGTTTTGGTGCGCAATTCGATCGGTTCATTAAATGAATCGTTTGAAATATCGAAAATCAATATCTGTAAGAAATTGAAAGAATTTTGTTAGTTTTGCGGAAGATTCACTATTATAATAGTTTGGTGAAGATATTATTCGTGATGTAGAATTGGCCCCCAACAAAATTTGTTTAGTTGCTATTGCCGTATTCAGAAAACATTCCCATTCCGAGAAGATCGAGTCCAACGGAAAAATATTGGCCACCTTTATTCGCAAAGGTTGGAGAATCATCTGGAGTAATGTATCATCGATCGAATGTCGCTACAGGATACAATTACATCGAAATTTCGATTGTTCAGCGATTCCTCGAAAAGCAGTCTGAAAGGAGTTCGTCTTCACGTTAATCCCATTCCGATCACCCTCAACACTAACAAAAAAGAAACGTATTCGTCATTGAAGAAAATCTTGGATGCTGTCAAATACAATGATCATTAATGGAAAATTTGTGCTGACCTTAAAGTGATAGCTCTTTTGAGAGGAATGCAAATAGGAGACACAAAAAATATGTGCTTTATGTGCTTATGGAACACTCGTTTTGCTGAGGCCTCTACGACAAGGATTTCGATTGCAACATCACAACATTGTTGAGATTCCCCTCGTGCCAATCGCAAAAGTTTTGCTACCGCCGCTGCATATCAAGCTTGGAATTGTCAAGAATTTTATAAAATCGTTGAATCCGGAAGGGAATACATTCAATGAATTACCGGTTAAGCGGTATGAAAATAAAAGGAGGTTTATGTTCAAATTTATTCCAGTCTAAGTTTTGAAATTGTTAAAGCTTTGTAGAATTCCGGAAAGTTTGTAAAGAATCAATAGCGGACTATCAGGCAAAATTCTATACAAAAAAATGTTTGTAAATAAATCAGATTGTCCGCCAAAAACTCAAAATAAAAAGGGAATAAGGTGCATCCAATAGCTGCTGAAATCGCGGAACCTATACTTATGTTATAATTGAAACAATTCCGATTGAAAAAAATACAAAATTGCAGGGGGTCGTAATGGAGAAACAGAAGCGGTATTTCGTAATATATTCGGTAATCTGACTCCGTTTTACAGGAAACTACGGAATCTGCCGATCAAACGAACCCACATATAAAGTTTTTAAAAAAGTTTGGCGCAGACTGCTTATCCGATGAGGATGTGGAACGGACACAACAAATATCCAGCGGATTAAGTATTTATTTTGATTCTTGAATTCACTGAACCCTTAGTAAATTTTTCTTTATAGTACGGATTGACAAATTGGCTTTCAGAAAATTACCCGGTATGTCTGACATAGAATTTTCGTTCGTTCCAAATACCAATGAAATGTTTGGGTCTTTTAAAATTGCAGTGTGGTTCCCAAGAAACAGTCGCGCGAAGCAGTGGAAAATACTTTTTAACCTTAAGCAATTTCAGATCAAAAATCTAGAACCGACTCGTTTATGATGATTGATATACTGAACAGCAGAGTTCATTTGTTGGCTAAATTTAGATTGTGGAATGTGAATGCAATTTATTTAGTTCAGACACAATCAGAAAAGTGTTATTTACAAAATGAAATATCGGTGAAAATTAATTATTGTATTTTTTGAATAAATTGCAATTTAGGTAAGTATTGCTAAGCTGGGGCCTTAAATATCCATGTTTGGCGCCGAATGTAGGGCTACTATCTACAGTTGAGATCAAGTTTAATAAATCAATCAACAAACAAGTATTGTTAACGTTATTTCCAATTATTATGATCTTTCTTAATCTTTCATCTGTTTTCTACCATCACTTTACACTAATTTGGTTTATTCCGGTTAATATACGATATTAACCGGAATAAACCAAACGTCAGTTTGAATTCCAGAAGCAATGGCATTAAAATCATTAGCAGTGGTTGCGTAATACGAGTATATATCCAATGATAAATGCTCATCTTGCTCGGCAATAGCCTCCAACAATTGCTGTAAATTTGGAACAGTAACATTTGTAAATTCCAAATATAAAGCATCAAGTTCAAGTTTAACCAAGTAATCTAAACCAAATTCATGATCCAATGGATTCGACAGCATCATGTAATGGAAATAGTAACGAAACGATACGATCTCCAGCCATTTGACTACATTGTGAAAGTCTCGATCCGATACTAGTTTTTTCGGCCGCCCAACGTGTTAGAACCCCCCATCGATTCAGACTTGTGAACCAGTTGATTGTGAAATATATTGATCAACAATTTGTACTATTTGATCAACGTAACGGATTTCGACTAGGGCACCTCCAATGATTTTTCATTTAACGAGTATAGTGTATCAGATAACATAATCCGTAAATTATCGATTGTTCCCTTCATATATGTATGTAGTCCTTCTATTTGAAATTGAATTTCATGATAGTGATTTTCCAATTCATTTTCACTTTGAGCTAATGTCGCCTATATTTTTATCAAAATGTAAAATGGTTAAAACACTAAACTTTACTTTATATATGTAAACTAGCGGACCCGGCCGACTTCGTCCGGACGTAGTGTAGTTGTTTTGTCGCCTAAAATATTTTAAAATTTTATTAATTTGATTTTGAAATTTTTATTGATATAGAAAATAATAACGAAAATGCATTTTTAAAAAATGATGCAAGACAGAATTTTGTATTTTAAGTGCATATATGTGAAGAAAAAATGCATTAATTTATCGAAATTTCATATATGTATGCATAGAAAACAGTATATTTTAAATTTACTAAGAGTGCAGCGCCATCTTTTGGCCATACATATACGTAAGAAGTATGTTTGCGCCACTTAATGTACTGATATATACACAGAATATAGCGCCTAAAAACATAAATTGCCGTACATCGACACCAGCGCCACATAGCGGGGTAGAATATATATAAAAACACGCGCCGGTCTTTTACAAATATTTTGTGGGCTGGAAGTCGAAAATCGGTTGGGGCATTCAAGAGTTCACCCCTCACAAATAAACGTTCTTTTGATTTTTATATATATAAGGATAATATTTCGTGTACTTACATGCGACATTAATCCAATGCAAAATAAATCACTACGATAACAACAAATGTCAAATTTTTGACAATTGTTAAAACTTTGTAGAAGTGTAAATTGTCGTTCAGTGGCTTTAATATTCAAAAATAATTATCCTTCAATGTCCAAAAAAGAAATGGGCTGATTAATCTTTCTTCTGTGGTATTACTAACTCGTATTGTACTATATTATAGAAAAAGGCTATAGCTAGCCCTTTAAATAAAATTAAAGAAGTTCATAATTTAGATGATCTAAGATCAAGTATTGACCTATATATCTAAGGTGTTTGAATTGGTAATCGTTTTCAATCTGGATTTCATAAATTCCATAGCACAACTTCTGCTTTAATTAATGAACCTAAATTTTTTGCGGTAATTGTTTGCATTTATGTATCTCTGTATTTGGTGGGATTGTGAAAGGCGTTGTATGTTACGAGCTTCTGAAACCTTCTGAAACTATTAATGGCGAAGTCTACCGGCGGAAATTAATATTTTTGAAGCGGGTTGTTCAAGATAATCGACCAGAATGGGAGAACAGACACATTAAACTGATTTTGCAGCATGACAACCCAAAAGCACATGCTGCAAGGGTTGTTAAAACCTGCCTAGAAGGGCAGGACTGGGAAGTTCTATGTCACGTGCTTTGGATTACTATTTATTCCGGTCGATGTAGTCAAAAATTGGTTTGACTTGACGATGACTTTTTCAGAAAGGGAATCCGTGCATTGCCTAAAAGACGGACGAAGGTTGGGGCTTCAGATGGAGCATTCTTTGAATAATATACCACTTTTATATACTTGCTTAGTAAACATGTAATTTTAACCAAAAAAGAATTTTTTTTTAACATATACCCCATATTTATTCATGGGCAACGTCAAATGGTCCCAATTATTCGAATATAACACCGAATTTATGCATTAATTATGATAAATTAGCATTAGTTGATACAGTTCGTAATCTGGCTCTATACGCATGAGCAGCAGGTTCACTTAGAGTCGGAAGCTATATGTATCGGTTAGGTTTGCATTGTGGAGCTTCCATAACTTTGAGATTGATTAACGAAAAGCTGCAAAAAATAGGTGGCTGATTCTTTGAGAAGAGCTTTCTGTGATGCGCTTAACTCCAGATATAACTTTTAATTTATTAGAACCTTATCAACGTTCAACTCAATCTCTCAATCCCCTCCCTCAGCTTATCCAACCGCCATATATGAAAAATTGGTGCACTACTCACTAAACCCTAATTCAACCCCAAGTCAACTCCAACTCAACCCCAACGCTCAACGATTCAATCCTTAAATCAGTATATTATATAAAACCCTACATCTAAAATGAGCGGAACACGCACCGCCGAACTTGCTATACTATTCAACTTGGTGGTTCCCAGCATAAACGTCCCACATAAGCGCATTCGGAAAGCTACTTGAAAATCAAACATCGGGACAACCGTCAACCAAATCGACCACATTCTCTTGCCCAAAAGACATTTTTCTAGCTTCAAGGGTAGTTGCTGAACTAAAATTTCGCCTATCCACAACATACAATCATCGCTTCTTGAACTCATTGGAACACTGCGGCATTGACCCACCAAGTTACCGGGGCCGCCTTTGATTTGCTTTATCAGAAGTCTTGCAGAATAAACTACTTCGTGACTCCATTTAAGGTATACATATCATCAAAACGGCGGTAATTGATGTCTCAATGTCCACCATAGGCCAAAAGACATCTAGATCTAAAAATCTTCTGTTGCACGAGATTATCTGGGTAGTATTCTGGGGAAAGACCCCGCACGCCAACGAAATCTAACACAACGAATAATACAATCTCATAGCACCTGCATGAGTGAAAAAGGCAGGTAACATCCAAAATTCTAGTTTAAGAGATAGATCTTGCAGCATAAGACCAATAGCTATGTACGTTCAAACCTGATGAATTAAAAATGCACACTAAAACTATCCTCGAAGTGTGGCGGAATTATCTCTCCTCGCTTCTTAATAGAGAGGTACCACCTTCCGAGTAACAACTTCTCTTCCTTGAGATGACACCACAACCTCATCCATCAAATCATGAAGAACGTGATATGGCAAATGAAAAATTACAAGACACCTAACGAGGATGGTATCTGCAACGAAATGCTTAAATATGGCGGCGATTATCTGTTCTACCGCATATTTGAGCTCATATCAATAACTTGTTCTATAGAACACATCGCAGTAGAGTGGAATACGGCCCTTATCTGTGCACTACATAAAAAGGGAGATCGGTAAAACTGCAACAACTATCGCGGTAAAGCTTTCCTGAACATACCCTTCAAGGTCTTGGCCAAAGTGATCGCGGCAAAGTTATCAACTTGGTTGATTATCAATATGGTTTTCGTTCAAATAGATCAACAAGCGATCAACGTGACAGCAAAAAACTTTCAGAAATTTGCTGCAACCGAGCTTAAGATCATTAGAATAACGCTCGGTCCGATTAAAGAAGGAGAGTAGGCTTCATATTGGTTTCATAAAATCATATAGGCTAAATTTACTTGGGTACGTTCTTCGTTTGCAAAATCGGAGTACTAAACAGGCCTTGCAGTTAGCACGAACGAAAGTAGGATCGCGTGGGAGACCATCTACCCGATGTATGGATGACTCAGTCACCAGGTCTGGCGTTCTCTTGCACTGGATCGAACTATTTGGAGGAACATCGTTGAGGCGATCAAATCCCTTTAATGGATGTTGCACCAGCTGAAGGCGAAGAAGGTATAGATCGACAAAACGACGAAACTGAAAACGCTTGAATTTCATTTACGTGTTATTTATTTAATCGGAATTTAATGGATGGCTTGTCCGATTTTGAACTATCAAAAGGAGTTCAGTTGTGGTTGTGTTGAGGGTTGAGTTGGAAATTAGCTTGATTTTTCGGGTTGCGTTAATTTGAGGATTGAATTTGAGGTTAAGTTAAGGACTGAGTTGGGGGTCGAGATTGAGTTAGGATTGAGTTGAGTTCCTAGACACATGTATAGTTTTCGATCCGTGTTGGTTTAGGGATTGAGTTTGGCGTTGAGTAGAGGTTGAGTTGGGTTGAGGTGAGCTAGGAGAGTTGGAAGTTCAGTTGGAAGTTAGCTTGTGTTCAGTTGTACACGCGTACGCGTGTATATACGCATGTATTTTTTCCGTTCATGTTCGAGCGACCTAAGTTGAGTTAAAAGTTGAGATGACAGCTGAATTTTTGGTCGAGCTGGGGTTCCTTCAGCCGTTAATTGGGGATTTATTTGGGAGTTGAGTTGAGATTTAAGTTGGAAAATAGCCTGACTTGTTCTGAGTTAAGTTCATTTTCTGACCGTGTTGTGGGTGTTGTGTTGGGGTTGAGCGATGGGATTCAGTTGGAGATTAGATTAAGTTGAGTTCTTGCATGCATGTACATTTATAGTTCTCGAATCATGTTGATTTATGGTTTGAGTTGAACAATGAGTTTTGGGTTAGCTGAGAGTTGAGTTGTGGGTTGAGTTGAAAGTTCATTTAGTGGGGTTTGACTTGCATTTGAATTGAACAGAGCTAAGTTGAGTTGAAGTTGAGTTGGGGTTGAGTTAGCTCGTGTTGGAGTTGAGGGAGGGATGGGGGAGTTAGGGAGTTAGGTGCTGATTTTAAGGTTAGGTTAAGGGTTGATTTGATAGTTGGTTTGAGGTGTAATTGGTGATTGAGTTGAGGGTTGGGTGGGTGTATACAAAATTAAAACTTCAAAAGCAAATAAACGAAAATGCTCGATGATAAAATTATTGAAAATAGTGTAAGTCCTCCACTACTTATTGTGCCAAAAAAAAACACCAGCAATTAAAAAGAAAACAGCGCCTGATAGTTGATTATCACAGACTCAACAATGTTACAATTGATAACATCTTGCCTTTGCCAGATATTTCGGATCAAATCTGGAAATTGGATAGGTCACAACTAATTTATTCGAATGCCATTTGGTCTTAAAGGTGTCCCTTTGACTTATAGAAGTTTTTGATCGAATTCGTAAATTCAAACTGAAACTTAATTCAGAGAAACTTCTTAAATTGGACACGTAGTATAGTATACCCAAGGGCATTAGATTAGGTGAAAATAAAATTCTAGTTATACAAAAATTTCCAATTCCTCAAAATTAAACGGATTTTAAATCGTTCTTAGGCTTGGTACGATATTACCGAAAATTTATTTCAAATTTCGCGGGTTTAGCGAAACCACTTAGATCATTATTTAAGCTGAATCAAACTTTTATGCATTTGACAAATTAAAAAAGAAAAATCGTCCGACTGTAATGCAAATGCTAGACTTTGCCAAACCCTTTAATTTCACGGTACGTTCTGTTGTATCATAGCTTGTTGAATCACACCATCTTCCCATTGGATTTGCACATTAAACAAAGCTGAACAAAGCAGTTAATCGTTTCCGGTCATATTTATATGGTAACAAATTTTCGATTGTTATGGATAATAAACCGCATGAGTATGATTATCCAATTTTGCTTAAACCTGGTACATAGAACTGAAACGCCGATGCGTTAAGTAGGATCTCCATAAACGACCATATTACTGAAATTAAACACACCTCGTTCTGAGACTCTCGAGTTTTCTTTAAACAAAACAAATTTAGTAGAGAGCCCTTCTCTAATAAACTGATGAAAATCATGCTCGTAACCGTGAAAAAGTAACATCAAATAATTAAATGACGAAACAGAAATAAAACAACTCGTACTAGAATTTCATACATCTCCTCTTGACGGCCACCAGGGCCTATATGGAACTTATGATAGTATAAGGAACAATATTTCATTTTTCCTCAGATGTACCCAACAATTAAAAATATAATATCCTCTTGCAAACTCCGCCACGTAAATAAACATTCTAGGTTCACCTAAAGATGCAATGAAAATTACGACCACATCTTGTCGGTAGTTCGAAAAGATATTTCTGGATACTTGTCGGGCCAATAATCTCATCACAAAAAAATATCCCCAATCAAGAAGCAGCACTGTGGCAAAAACATTCGTTGAATATTTTACATGTATTATATTTTCGTCATTCCTGACGAAATTTTGAGTGATTAAGGTTCGAACTTCATGAACGCGTTATTTACTGATATTTGCCAACTTCTCAAAATCAGAAAACTCCGCACCACTGCTTACCACCCACAAACTAATCGTTCTCTTTAAAGGTCCAATATAACATTGGCCGAGTATTTAAAAATGTTTTGTGAAAACAACCCTTTGAACTGGGATGAGTGGCTTCCTTGTTCAACATTCTCGTATAATTCAACGCCATACATTTCTTCGGAGGTATTGCCATATGAATTAGTTTTAGGAATGAAACAAAATATTCGCGTGTCACTTATTATCCAAATATTGTTATGATGACTATTTCGATGGTTAGAAATACCGGTTACAAAACACTTTTTTAATTGCCAGAAACAATTTATTGAATTCTAAAGTATCCTCAGAATTGAATTACGATCGATCGATAAATCCGGAAAAGTTTAATAACAATAATATGGTAAAATGATACTCGAAATACTAAACTTCCTCCCATATGGTTGTTTAAATAAAGTCGTATACGAGGTCAAAAGCGGAATAACCGTTACTTAATATAACAACAGCCCCATAGGTGAAGATCACTACCACACACCCGTCTCAATTTTTTTTTTTGGGTGGCGTGTGCGGGAGATGATGATTTTTCTACTGATTCTTCTACTCCTACAGGAGGCTCACTATTAAATTATTCAATAAATTTTTTTTTGTTTTACTATTACCAACGGCCATTTTATGTAAAGACTCATAAACATTTATTTAATTTACATTCGATTTATATTTTTTATTTTGTAAATAACGATACAGTACAGTTTATAATTTTATGGCAAAGTATTAACTTTTGGTAAATGATCTCCTTGTGGTTGGTAACCATTTTCATCAGCAATATACGACAAAGAATATTGTTTACCATCATCTCCGACATAATTGATAGTTCCGCGGACAACGAGCGCTTCATTTTCGGTACCCACATTTTTTAGTTCGCCTCGTTCCTGTTTGGCCTGCCCGTCACTAGTCTCAAAACTTAACCATACAAAATAATGTAAACAATTTTTGTATAAAAAGTTACAAAAAAATCAATTTTTTAACACTTTTTACTCACGCATAATTAAATCCATCTAGGCCAACATTATTATTTTCATAGCGTAAAATATGTGCATTCCTGGAATCATCCAAAGCAAATGTGGCCACAAATAAGGCGAAAGTTACCAAAATAATTTTATACATTATTGATGATTTAACAAAACAAAACTGATAATGTTGTGACAAAAAATTTCAGCTTTTATACCAAAAAAAAATCGATGACTTTTTGAAAGTAACAGTAAGTACCAACAATTATTATGGATTATGCAATATATGAGATGCATTACAGTATCATCAAACAAAATGATTTTAAATTACAACAACACTCATTGATTTCCCATCTTGTGCTAATGAATTTAAATTTCATGGCTTCTTTCCAAATTATTTATTTTTCGGGTTGTCGATTGTGTTGCTTAACAATATTAATTGAAATATTTTGTGAATGATAAATTACACAGTTGAGGGTGGTGAACACAAATTCCATAGCCAATGAACCTAATGGAGAAGAAAATCTAAGCTTTTTCATTTAGATTTGTTTTTTGTTAACATAACCTAATTTGCATATTTTTCTGTATTCATGTTTAAGTTCATTTATATTACAATCATGATTTGAAGTCAGGGTATAAATGGGTCTTCCAACAACAACAAAAAAACAATTTTATGTGTTATTGTGTGATATCTAATCGGTTCTCCTGCATGTATACATAAACTGGATAGAACTGATGCTCACTTAGTTGTGAAATTAAACTGTGTAATTGGTTCCAAGAATCAATTGTCTCCTATATGTTATCGCCTTCAAAACAGTACGCAAAAAACTAATAAACCCAAATAATTCACATTTCCAAGGAATTAATCATTAATCCATTTAAAAAGATTATCACAGCTGTAATTTAAAAATGTTGTATCCTTTTAGTACAAAAAAAAAACCAGAACAACACCAAATTATTGTACATAGTACAGACCATAAAAACCACATCAAAATTAGGTTTAATTGATTGTAGAAAATGGATAAAACATATACGGAGAAAATTGATAATAAAATGCCAGAGAAATATTTTGTGATAATCCAGAAATGTAATTTTGTATCATTACGTATTTTCTTTGTTTCAGTTTTGTACTGCTGTATTTTATCCTTTTTGTTCCTTATTATTTCTAAAAAAAAAAAACGACCAAAAGAAAGAAACTGTCGGAAAATTGTAAAGAAAATGAAAAACTATTTTATACTATTATCGTTTTGGATAAAATGAAATTGGGTGAATTGATATCAATGGGCATCCTTTTTATCTCTATTCCTCAAAATTAAAACGGAAAAAGGATGAACAATTCAACAACAAAAAAAATGCGATTCTATAAATCCGTTCAGTCTTTAAATTTATATTACACTAAGAGCAACACACAAAAAATAAGAAAAGGACATTGATGTTTTTATATGAAAAGTTCAAAGTTGATGCCATTAAAAATGTTCGAAAAATTCAATTTAAAAAGGAAAAAAAAAATCATTTAATACATTTTCTAGTTCTTCTCATTGTGTTGGTTAAATTGTGCAAAAATAGACAAAAAAAAATTGGGTAGTGATTTTAAACAGAGGGCGTCGAATTTTTTTACTCTGGAATAAGTGTTTTAAAAACATTGATTGTATTCAAATTTAATTTACATCGATTTTATATAGAAATCAGTCGAATAAATTCCGGTTGCCGCATCCCATTAGGAAAGACGATAAAAGACGATATACTCTTCGTGTATTCATAAAATGGTTCGGTGTTATTTTCGTGTTAATCATTTTTATTTTTGTTATTTTTTTAAGGGTACAACACTTTCCTGAAGTTAGAGGCGAATTTTAGCAAGTCGAGGGTTGGGTGTTGTGTGCGACTCAATAGGGTAGGGGTTGACCGCCTATAGCCATGCATCTTGTGGTCTATATTCCAACGCTGCAACTATGTAGAAATAACCAAATATGTCCAGTATACCTCCACGTGCTAACACCCGGGCAACGATGTGAAGCATAGGCGAAATACTAGGGGCGAGTGCAGTACAGTATAAATGAGCAATGAGGGAAATAAATATGCAAACTAATTTCCCAGGTGGTACACCTGTTGCTCAGGTAAATCCACCCTCTTCGGAGGTCAGTCTCATGGATTCTGGGGGAGACCAGCCATTGCTATACTACAATTATTTTAACCAATCCCAAAACATAATAAACAAGCTCAATTGAGTGAAACAGAAAAGGATAATTCACATCTCGTCCAGAGGAGTAAGAATGTATCGTATTCTCCGATAAGAGGCGATTTTTTTTTTTTTTTTTTTTTTTTTTTTTCGTCCCTGCCCAAAAGCGGCTAGCACTACGACCTAAAAGATCTTTTGTGCTGTTGGGTACTGTTACTCCAGGAGCTTCTCCACCTCTCTAATAAAGGCGAAAATGCTATTTATAGAGGCCAATTTACATTTCTCCGGGGTCAGATACCTCTCTTCAAAATGAATCCACCTCCGTGTGCACAGAGCAACACACTCACATAGTATGTGTTCTGCGGTTTCTGTTTCTTCCAAACAGAGTCGGCACTCCGTCTCTGTGGACAGGTTCATTTTGTTCAAATGATATCTCAGGTTACAGTGACCTGAGAGAAAACTCACAAGTTTCCTAATATTTCCTTTGCTGAAATTGGTCGCCAAATTTTTGTGGTGAAATGGTCTGATCAAAGATTTGGCTTGTCTAAGGCCGGGAATACAGTTCCAATAAGTCAAGCACTGTATTTTTTCCCATTTACTGATTGTGTAGGTTGCAGAAGCCCACGGGATACCACAAAAAGGCTCAGGGCCAATGAGTGAAGTCGACGAGCCTGCCCGTGCAAGTTCGTCGGCTATCTCATTTCCAGTGATGCCCATGTGACCAGGCACCCACCACAACCTTACTTTGTTTTGACAAGAGAGAGATTGTAGCAGTTTATAACAACTTTGAACCGACTTGGAAACCAAGCAGTTAGAAGCCAATGCTTTCAGTGCTGCTTGGCTGTCAGACAAAATGTGGATGGATGCGCCTTTAAGACCTTTGGTCATAATAATAGAGGCGCAGATTTCGATGGCGTGAATTTCGGCTAGAAAAACACTGGGGTAAGTACCCAGTGATTTCGATATTTTGTGATTGGGTCCAAAGACACCAATGCCGACTCCACTATCCATTTTTGATCCATCAGTGTACCAGACTAGGCTGTTAGGTTCTATCTGCGGTAACCCAGTATCCCAGTCTGTTCTATCGGGGATTGTTACCACGAAATTCCTGCCAAAGCAGAGTTCTTTCGGCATAACGTCCGGGACACTAAAGAACATATTCAGGTCTGGAAGTTCATTCAAAATGTCCAGGTGACCCATATGGTCATCATGACTGTATTGATTCGCGAGCTTCAATCTAGCTGCACAGGTAGCAGCTGATTTTTTGACGTGGATATGAAGTGGAGTGAGCCCGATGAGAGCTTCCATTGCCGCCGTAGGGCAGGTGCGCATAGCACCTGTAATTCCGAGACATGCTAGTCTCTGCAATGAGGTCAGCTTGTTCATAATAACTTTTTGCTGTACCTTAGGCCACCAAACTATTGCCCCATATGTTACAATTGGCCTCACTATCATGATGTACATCCAGTAAATCATTTTTGAGTTCAGGCCCCAGGTCCTGCCGAACATACGCCGGCAGGCCCACATGGCCCTGGCCGCGCGTTCGGTAGTTGAAGTAATATGAGAGTTCCAAGTTAGTTTCTTATCTAGGACAACACCCAGATATTTGACTTCATTGGAGTATCCGATATTTATATTATTAAGACTAATTGAACCAAGGTTCAAATTACGTCTTTTGGTGAAGGGCACCAGGACTGTTTTGCTAGGGTTAATCGAAAGGCCCTCCCCAGTGCACCAATTCGAAATAACAAGCAAAGCCTGTTGCATGCTGGCGGACATCGTTCGTTCATGCCCTCCAGAGACTATGATAACCAAATCGTCCGCATAACCAATGGCATCGTACCCAAGTAGATGTAAATTATCAAGCAACTCGTCGATCACGAGTGACCACAGCAAAGGGGACAGGACACCGCCCTGCGGACACCCTCTTGCTGCCGTAATCGTGACTGACTCATTACCTAATTTAGATGTAATCTTCCTACTAACCAACATGGAACTAATCCAGTGGTTAGTCGGGTCGTCAATACCTCTACGCTTGATTGCCCTAGCAATTGAGTCGTATCCAGTATTGTCAAAAGCTCCCTCAATATCCAGAAATGCACACAGAGCAATTTCTTTCGAGCGGTGACAAGGGGTAAGCAGGGGTAATCAAGTCCAGGCCCCTTTGAAGGAGGGCTGGGAAGATTCCATCCCCTCCTGGAGCCTTGAAAGGCTGAAAAGAGTTAATGGCCCATTTGACTTTATCCGGAGTAAAAAGCTTACCGGATAAACTATTAACCCAACCCATATTTACACCCATGTGTGTACCAGATATGGAGTTAGTGATTGTATTTGTGTCGCAAACAGTGCAGCCCGGAAAGTGCACTTGAAGCAGGGTTTCGAGCGACTCTTTGCGACCTGATGTATAACTACCATCGGATTTCAGAAGAAGCCCAATCCCGTTGGACTGATCTTTAGCTAGAACTTTATGGAGTCGAGCAGCTGTAGGTATATCCTCGATATTTCCACAGTTTTTCCTCCACGTGAGGCGTTTGGAACGCCTTAGTTCTGTGTTGAAACTGGTTAGGGCTTGCCTATATTCATTCCACTCATTGGAATGCTTTGCCCTATTAAATAATTTCCTAACCTTCTTACGAAGTTTAGCCAGCTGTTCGTTCCACCATGGAACTTTGCGATTAACCACAACGTTACGCACCACACAGCTGCTTTCATAGGAAGATAGGAGCACGTCATTAAGCAGACCAGCTGCGGTTTCTAGGTCACTAATTGAACTCAAAGATGTTGGCAGCATGTCTGCTTTGATAAATAAAATATCCCTATATGTTTTCCAATTTGTAAAACAAGGGATACGACGCTCTGTTGCCTGTATGATCACTCCCGGTATATCGAACCTGATGTGCATGTGGTCCGACAGAGAAGCTTCGCTTGAAACATGCCAGTTTGCAACAGAGTTGGAAATAAACTGACTTGACAAAGTGAGGTCCAACACCTCTCGCCGAGTCGAGTTTATGAAAGTGGGGTTCGAACCTTTATTTAAAATGTCTATGTGACTACTCATAAGATAATTTAAAAGGGACTCACCTCTGCCATTTGTATCACTGCTGCCCCAAATGATATGGTGTGCATTAGCATCGCAGCCTATGATGAAATGCTTGTTTTTTAGGTTGCAGTAATCCACCAGATCCTGTACAACTACAGGTGGAGCACTAACCGACTCACCAGGGAAGTACGCAGAGGCACATATTGTCTCCTGCATTCCCCTGCTAGTCGGAACCTCCAGGATTACTGCAACCAAATCCTTAGTGGTGAACTCTGGAATTGGAAGAACGTTAATATTAGATGAAACAAATATTGCTGCTCGGGGAACTTCCTCCCTTCGATCGTAAATCAACTTACATGACTTGAGGTGGAGGCCTCTGATTTTTCCTCCATTAACCCAAGGTTCCTGGATAAGGCCAAGGGTTAAGTGTTGTTTCGCGAACCTGTTGCAAAAGGTATCCGAAGCTCCTTTTGCGTGATGCAGATTCGCTTGTAGTACCCTAATAGTACCAGCCATACTGGATGATTAGGGTAAAGGAGCTCTACGCTCCTGGCTGCTTGCCAGCCGTCTGCTTTGCGGGATTTGGCCTGTTTCTGCCACTTTTCCCAGTAACACCCCGAGCGCCCATATGCTTAATTTTCGGGGTGAGTGCTGATTTACTCGATCCCACAGTAGGAGTTGCGGAGAGATCCGTTGATCGTGCTCCCGACGAAGAGGCAGCAGGAACAGAATGCTCAATAGCGCTGCTGTTCCTGGATGCCTCCTCGTCTGTGATTGTGCCTACTACTGGGGCTGGTAAAGTACCCTCCTTACTGGAGCTGACTCCAGTGGTTGGGTTGGTAGAGGGGGAATCCTTCTTGAGAAGGAGTTTTATCCTACCAAAGCGGTATGCGATGTTCCCGTTGGATTCGCGTAGTTTCTTCATGGAAGACTCGCCTATGGCCATAACCAAATGGACGAGTACGCCAGTTGTCGTCCGTTGCAGTATCTTCCATGAGTTGGCCGCGAGACCATCGTTCTGCGCGGCCATGGTAGCGAGAATCTTCTCGCTAGTTAAGCTAAGGCTCTGTGGAAAGAACCCCCTAACGATGTTTGGCCGAGGAAAATCATCCTCTTCCACCAAAGTTATGTTCAGACCAATTTTTTCCCTTAGGCTTACAAAACTGTTCCTCATCCATTCCGCTGTGGAATGATCGGAACATATAAAAAATAGCCAACCTGTTCTCCGGAAACAGCCAAGGAATTGCGGCTTGTGGTTTGAGCCTTGCATCCCAATAATGAGGTCAATGACACACTCCTGTATGTTTGCCATTTGCTCCATACTAAGAGGATTGCCACTGAGATCACCTGGTACGATGCCCAGCTTAACACTGCCTGCTACCTGGCTGAAAGAGGGCTTTACCGGAGAAGGCCCTTCTTTTGCTTTTTTGGCAGGTGGTTTATTTGGTTCCGGAGCAACCTCAAAAGACCTCTCACGCTTACCACCAGACCTCTTGTCTAGGGTAGGAGCAACAGGCCCCGAGGATGCTTTCAGAGGGGTCGCGGACTTAGCAGCAGCTAGAGCCTCTTCTCTAGTTTTGCCTTCCTTGAGCCCCTTTTTAAAACGCCTTCTTTCGAAGGAGTTGAGCTTAACCCATTCCCCGGCGTTGAGGGACATGTTCCCAATATCAACACCAATGGTTGAGGTGCCCGATAACTGTGAGATTACACTTATGTTGTCGTCACAGAAGGTGTCCGTAGTAGAAGAGGTGGACTGTTCCACCTTTTCCTTGGTCCGGACGTTAAGATAATCAAGAGTGGTGGCCCTTGTGGCATCTACCATTCCATCATAGCTTAGGAGACCCAACTCAATAGCTGGTGAAGTTGATGCTTTTAAAGAGGCATCACCCTCTATGTTTTTTTTAAATTCGGTTTCCATTTGAATCCCACGAGTATCCGAGAAATGAAGGTCACCCACAGCAGAGATCGGTATACTGTGGGAAGGCTCCTTTAAACCGGGGGTCGCCTGGTACCCGGAGTTCATATACTAAAGACTAAGCTCCCCCTTAGCCACGCAGCTCTCAGCGTATGTTGTCCCACCAAAGCTTGGGGCAATGGATTTACCGCCATTGCACGGTCGTGTAAGTTACTTGGCTACATTCTAGGATGCATTGCCCGGTTGTCGCCACGAGGAGGCGTAACTACACTAGGAAGAAGTCTTATGAGAATCGCATATCCTAGAAAGCTTTGACTCCTAAAACTACTCCCCCAACAACCGATAAGAGGCGATAGTCCCTCCATTGGGGCCAGCAGAAAAAAAATTGTTTCTACAAACGAAGAAAAGCTTCATAATGAATTGTGTAAAGCTAATAATGCGTTAGTTGAAGCACAGATTATTAACAAGAAGATCAGCAAACAACAATATAAAATACTTATTAAAATTCAGTAGCAAAAAACAGTGGCGGTAAATAGCGCAATCGATCTGTTAGATATGGCGACGGGTAACACCCTAACCCCATCATACATTTTATTGTTTTGGTGTTACACACTATCATATACATTTTATTATTTTGACAAAACCAACAAAAATGTCTATACATAACGTATAAACATTTTTGTTCATTATGTTGTGCTGTTACACACTCTAATATATTTTTTTTTGTTTTGCTGTTACATTATTATCGTTTCTTTCTCGCAATTAGATTTTAAACGAACAGATAGACAGAAATAACCATATATTTATTATAAATGAACTCGCCGCCAAATGATTAAAACGTTTAGTTAAGTTTCGTTAACGTTATTTGTAAATTTGTCATATAAGTTGTATGGCTTTCACCAACAATAAAAAAACTACAACAGCAATCGTACTAGATAGACCAAAAAATAGTTTAGCTAACCCAAAAAAAAATTAGTGGTTAAACAAATCTTAACCAAATTTTTAGTTTCAATACCTGCCACAAGAGTCGAATTGACAACAAAATACACGAAAAAAATTTCAACGCCATTTTGGCATCATATTGTTGTGTTAATACGTTGAGGCAACAATAATTTGCATAAAGCCAGTTAACAGCTATTTCATTAAACTGCACGTTGTACATTTCAAAATTGAATTGCATCAATTTAAATTAATTTACCGATTTGTCAGAGTTTCATCAAATCGCGTCGTCGTGAATATTTAATCAAGTTTATGCGTATTTGTGCATTAATATTTTCAATCTGCTTATGGAGTCGGCAAATACAGTGGTTAATGGTCATTTAAAGTTATAATTCATAAAATACAAAAGTTGACATATCGTAGACAAAATTATATCTCTAATTTACATTAGGCAGTACGCCATTTTGAATGCGGTGAATTTTGCAACTCATTTATGAATTTGAAGGCAATTATTGTAATCAGTGTAGAACCATATTTTTGATAGTTCCGTGAAAGTTATTTTAGCTTCAATTAAGTAGAAGCATTTTGTGATTTTGTGTACAATATTGTTAAATCTTTACGAGAGATAAAAGCAAAGAATTCGTATATTTTCGTAAATTCCAACAAAAAAAAATAAACATTTAAAGATGGCTGATCAATTAATTCGAAGAATATTGGCAATAATTTACAGATCTCGAAGATCGAATTTCATTAATCTGAATCTAAGTTTGACCAATTCGAAGAAGATTATTTCAATTGTAAAGCAGCCTTACTTAAACAAATCAAGAAGAGGTCTACATTAGTGAACAATGGTAATAAAAAAGACGATTCCATAACCGAAAAAACGGCATTAGATTTATTGTTTGATCAGCAACGTGCTTTTTTGGAAAATATTGCCGATCGTACCGCACACATATCCCTTGCCAACTATGATACAATAACTATGCCAAAACTTCAAATTGAGCCATTCGATGGGGAATATCGCAGATGGCAATCATTTTGTGACTCATTCAAAAGTGGAGTTGACAATAATCAAAATATATCAGAGGCTTATAAATTCCAATTATTGAAAGGTTACCTCAGAGGAGACGCAGCTGCGTTATTGAGACGCATACCGGCAACTGATGATAACTACAAACTGGCATGGAAGAAATTAGAAGAAAGATACGCCAAAAAGAAGATAATTCTCAATGATTTTCTGCCAACTTTTATGAATTTACCAAGTATTACAAATAGCTCCGTAAAAGGGCTCCGCTCGCTCAGTGATACAACAGATTCTGTAATTAGAGGTATTCAAACATTAGGTGCTGATGCTGAACGACGTGACTTATTGATAATATATATTTTGTTAACAAAGGTCGACCCTGCAACGCAAGAATCCTGGTCAAGGGAGACAAGTAAAGATGGATTTCCAACAGTCCAGAGTTTTTTGCAAGATGTGATGCAAAAAAAGGATGTATTTCAACACAACGAGTAACACGATCGACCACATTCATCAAAAGTTTACCATTAAAACCACAATTAGATTGTCC
Source organism: Tipula vernalis (assembly GCA_958295665.1). Lineage (NCBI taxonomy): Eukaryota > Metazoa > Arthropoda > Insecta > Diptera > Tipulidae > Tipula > Tipula vernalis. Next base: position 108,033,333 of record OY282560.1, read on the forward strand.
TGTCTGTAACGATAACCATACTCTAGTTAGATGTATACAATTTAGACAATTCGATGTGAAAAAAGGCGATATTTAGCATGCCGATATAAAGTATGTTATAATTGTTTGCGACGGGACCACAATATTCAGAATTGTTCCTATCAAAAGACTTGTAAGATGTGCAACAGACGTTATCATACCATGCTACATTTTAGTGAAGATTGTGATATCCAAGTTTGTCATCAACAACAGCACAATCAAAAGAAAAAACCACGTTGACACAAGAAAATCAAATTACCATTCAGAATAATCAAGATGAAGACGACGATAAATCACAAACAGTTTTAAGTGCTAATGTATTAAACAATCGATGTGTTTTACTTCCCATCGCATTGGTTAATATAAAAAATTATAATAGTCCAGATATTGATGGTTGCACGTGCATTATTGGATTCTGGATCACAGGCATCGATCATCACAGAATCATTGGCTCTACTAAGACTACCCCGACAATATTCAAAGGTGCAAATTTCTGGATTATCTGATGACAATGCTAATATAACAAGAGGTCGTACATCGGCTACAATTACTTCAAGGATGCCTTCAAGGACTCAACATATTCCAAATAATGACATCATTCAATCAATTGAAAAGGTGGAGCTCGCTGATCCAAATTTTAACAAACCAGCAAGTATTGGCATTCTTTTGGGTTCTGATGTTTTCTTTAAATGTTTAAATTCAGTCACAAAATCACTTAATAACAATATTACATTGCAATCATCTATATTTGGTTGGATTATTACCGGGATTGCTCAGGATGATAAAATTATACATTCTTATTCAGCTAAAATTAACGAAAAGGAAACCATATGAGATATATTACAAAACTTTTGGTCAGTGGAAGAACCACCAGTCGAAAACCAGTTGGAGAAAACTGAATGTGAATTGTTCTATGAACGCACTATAACACGTAGCGACGATGGCAAATATATTGTACGTTTACCACTAAAGCAAGACTGTCAGCATCTTGGAGATTCTTACACAGCTGCTTATAAGCGATTAGTTATCATGGAGCAGAAATTCAAACGGAACCCTAAATTCAAAAATGAATATTATAAATTCATTGATGAATATGAGAAACTTAATCATATGGTATGACTGAAGTCAATAATTGTCAAAACCGTACTAATCAAAATTGTCTTTATTTACCACATCATGGTGCTATAAAAGAATCAAGCTCTACCACTAAATTGGGGGTGGTTTTCGACGGTTCTTGCAAAGCATCCACAGGCGTTTCAATCAATGATATTTTAGAGGTTGGCCCTATTTTGCAAAATAATCATATAAATATTGTCATAAGATTTCGTCAACACAAAATTGCCTTTGCCGGCAATATTGAAAAAATGTATCGGCAAGTATTAGTAGCTGAGGAAGACAGCAGAATGCAGATGATATTATGGCGCAAACATCCCAACGCAAATCCAGTACATTACAAATTGAATACAGTCACTTATGGCAGGGCACCAGCAGCATTTCTGGCAGTTAAAACACTTCATACACTAGCCAATGATTATCAAAGTCAATATCCTTCTGCATGCCAGGCCATAAAAGAAAGCTTTTATGTGGACGATTTCCTAAGTGGTGATGAGAACGTTGAAACAGCAAAGCAACTTATAAATGATGTTATTGACGTTTTTACTTTTTATTAATTATTTTTTTTTTGTTGAAAGTTAATAATTCATGTAATTCATGTAAGCTCATCAGTTCGAAACTGGATTGAATTCTCTTACAATCTTCGAAACATATTAAAAATCGTTATTGACGTATTAAAAGCAGGTGAATTTCATTTACGAAAATTTAAATCAAATTGTGACAAATTATTGCAGCGCTTAGACTTGTGACGTCTTATTATCAATTCATGGCAAGGACGCTGGAGTATCCACACTGGGACTGCAATGGAACAAGCACGCTGATAAATTTACGTATAAATTATCATCACCTCCAGATGGGAAACCTTCGATCCTCTTGGGTGGATCGCACCAATAACAGTTAGGTTTAAATTGTTTTTTCAACAAATGCGGATACACACTAAAGATTGGAAAGAAGTAATTATGGGTGAGTTTTTTAAACAATTGGTATCAAATTTCAGAAAACATTGCAGCCGTATCGATGATTAAGGTTCCACAATTACATTCCAAAGTGCATTCTGTTCAAATTCATGGGTTTTGTGACTCATCAGAACGAGCATTTGGTGCCGTGGTGTATTTAAGAGTTGTCGATGACTGTGGAGTGATACACATTAATAATATAATTGCAAAGTTTAAGATTGTTTAAAGCAAATTTCACTGCCCAAGTTAGAACTTTGTGGTGCAGTGCTTTTATCTAGACTGATCAAGTATACATCCTGAGTTATCAAAGTAAGAGATGATAACATTAAAGCATGGTGTATCCGGCATCTAAGGCAATGGACAACTTTTGTTGGTAATCGGACTTTATTTATTTCCGATCATGTACTCTTACGTTGCTGGAACTAAACGTCAGAAGTTGTGAAAATCCAGCTGATCTATTTTCACGTGGCATACCGGCCGCTGATGTGGTCAACAATACTCTATGGTGGAATGGTCCTACTTGGTTGAAGCAAAACGATCACAGTTAGTTCCAATCAGAATAATAGCATTGACGTCCTTTTTGCATACTGGAAATAACGTAAAAGGGATCACATTAAGCGACGATTGTTTCTTCAATGGACTAAGAGAATACCAAAATTTGATTGTCAGTGCAAGTCACACGACTAAGGGGATGAAGATGCAAGTAGTCCGATCCACGATAAGAGAACGCCAGACACCGTGACTGAATGTGCTTAGGTCCCTTTCAACGTCGTCTATCGATTGGGTAGGAGTTCTCTTGCCTGTTTGGCGGTTCGTTTATGACGACGTAAAACGTTTTCTAGCCATCATAACCTAGACGATTTTTGGAATCCGATGGGATATGATGGGATGAAGAATTACTCGAATGAATTTTTCTTGGCCCCCAAAAAATTCTTATTTTACATTATATCAGAATAAATGACACAATTCAAGTAAAATTTTGAGAAATTAAATATGTAACAGAGAATTAACTATTTCTAAAAATATAAATAGCAACTTAAGCAAATTGAAAAACTTTTCATATATAAAACGGTGGAGCGGTGGTAATATAGTAGGTTAACGTGGTGCTGGTCTCCGGTTCAATACAATCTGCTAATTTTTTATTGGACGGTTGCTTTCGAGTTATGTTTACCTGTTATATCAAAAATAATTCAAATGAAATTTTGTGATCTAGATCGGACCTACAAAATTTCTATTGAAGATTGGCTGCCCCCCCCCCCCTCTTCCCCCTACCAACTTACCTTTCTTTCATTTATTACTTTTCACTTTTTACCATCCATCATTCACTTATCACTATTCACTTTTCACTTTCTCTTTTCACGTTTCACTTTTCACATCTCACTTTTCAAGTCTCACTTTTCACTTTTTATTTTTTACGTTTTACTTTTCACTTTCCACTTTTCACTTTTTCTCTGTTCACTTTTCATTTTGCACTTTTCACACTATTCACAATTCACTATTCATTATTCACCATTCATTTTTCACTTTTCACACAGACAGAACAGTATGAATTTTCGGAGCACAGATTTTCGATGACTTTCGGTCATCTATGCCCAATCCGAAGAAGTTAGTGGTAAATTTATTTAAAAAGCCACTAAACAAACTGCTCATTTCACTATTATACACTAAAATTACTTCTATTATAAATTTTTTTTTTTTCTATTTAACACATTCACGACTAAATTTTGCACTTTATCAAGCTATAATTAGTTATACCGATGTGAGATTTTCATAAAAAAGCTCTGAGCCCGCTGTGCCAATAAAAAAGTGTATTATTTGTTGTGTTCTCTGTTGAGACAGATGTATGGCAAAGATTAAATGAAGCATTAGTTTGAATCAACCGTTAAGAGAAATATTTATTTAATAACTGGTAGAAAATTACTGAATTTACATTCATCTGGAATTACTATAAGTTTTTGGGAAGGTCACATTAAACTTGTATTAACTACAACATGAAAACAAACAGGAATTAATTAATTTCTTGACATCATTGCGCAAAGAGGACTACAACTGCTCGTCTGCTTTCTTAGAGGAGCTCTGTTTAGGAGGAGTTCTCTTTATTTAGTATGTGAATAATTATTAAAAAAACAAATCTTTGAAAAATCTTCTAATTTCAGCTTCCATTATTCTAGGTGTAAAATGAATTAGAATAGCAATATTTATAAAACACTAGCTGACCCGGCGAACTTCGTCCCGCTTCAAATTACTTCGTTTCGAGCAAATGCTTTTGTCATTCACTCAAATTAATTTTGATGATAGAAAAAATCAAACAACTCAACTCTATTCTCAATAGATGATTGAGTTGAGTGGACATTCCATTCCATTTTCATCGAATTCAACACTAATGTATTGAAAAGCGAATGAAATGTCGATTCAAACTCAGGCGTCTTTCGAAAATTGAGTTGTGTTTTGGATTTTTTGTCTCATTGTGGAAATGAATTGGAGTCAGTTGGAATTTAAAAGAATTCAATGTATTTTATTCGAGTGGAATTAAATCGAATAGAGACGCAAATCAATACAATGCATTGTGGTAAACAATATTTCTCGTTCTGTTCTCCGGCGCATAAATGAACATCGATGATGGTTTGCCAACTCTCGAACACGCGACGTACAACTGACCATGAGAAAAACACGGAAATTCTAGATTTATTCCGCACACTTCCAACGATTGACCTTGCGATTTGTTAATCGTCATAGCAAACGCCAAACGAACAGGGAACTGAATGCGCTTGAAGTCGAACGGTGTGTCAGTTGGAATCATAGGAATTCTCGGAATTAGAACATCTTCTCCTTTGAATTTGCCCTTGATGATCGTCGCTTGAATCACGTTGTTCATCAGTTTCTTCACACTCAATCGTGTTCCGTTACACAATTTCGGATGGTTCAGATTGCGCAGCATGATTATTACAGATCCAACCTTGAGCATCAAGTTATGCGGTGGTATTCCTGGCAAATCAAGCGCATTCAAAAACTCGTCTTGATTGGTCACACAGTCAACGGATTTCTAACAATGGGTTTCTCCAGCAATTTGGTTTTGAATCAAGTAATTCAGACTGTCTACATCCTTGTTCTTTGCTGCCAAAATTGCTCGTTCGCTGAGCCAATCGTGGTTCACATAATTTTGGCGGATGTCCGGAAACACTTTCAAAAATTGGAGGGAAATGAAATCAATCCGGTCGAAACATCAACAGGAATTTGACCGTTGCCAAGCGCCAACAGTTGTTTAGAAAAATCAGTAGTTGATGAGTCGTTCTGTAACGCGACTCTCATGTTCGTGGTCAACTGCAACTTCTTCGCATAGCGCCACAAACTCGACGATTTTACACTTGCGTTGAGTTCATCTGCAGCTGTCGATTTTGGAATGACAGGTAACGTTTGACGAAAATCGCCGGCCAACAGAATCATCGCTCCACCAAAAAGTCTTGTGTCACTTCGTAAATCCTTCATCGTTCGATTGAACGCTTCCAATGATCGTTTGTGTGCCATTGTACACTCGTCCCAGATGATGATTTTGCATTCTTGCAATACCTTGGCCATCGCCGAGTTCTTGGCAATTGAGCACACTGGCTTGTCATTCGTGTGGATATTCATCGGCAACTTCAATGCAGAATGTGCTGTTCGGCCGCCGTCCAGCAATGTAGCTGCAATTCCCGATGATGCAACAGCTAACGCTATTTGAAATCTCGAGCGAATTGTGGCCAAAAGCAATGAAATCAGGAATGTTTTGCCTGTTCCACCGGGAGCATCGAGGAAGAATATTCCGCCGTTTCCTTCGTCAACTGCCGTCATCAATGCGTCGTACACGTTATTTTGCTGTGCATTCAAAAGCGGGACATTCGTTCGTACTATTTGGATCATTGAATCTCGATCGTACACTTGCTCTCGTTGCAATTCATGATTAAATGCATCGTGCATCGGACGAATTGGTGCTGGCATGCCCAATTTCGACAAATGGCTGCCACACATAAGCACGCACATGTCTTCGATCATGATCAAAGCTTCGTTGCGTATCTCGTCGTTCATTTCAAGATCATAATTCGATGTTGCAGTGCGAATTTGATGCAAAATATCGTCAGCCATTTCGTCCTTGAATTTGTTCCACAATTCCAATGCGTTCGATGGATGACATGTCGCTATGATGATCGCGAACAATGTACGAATTTGATTTGCCGGCGCAGAAACAGTGGCATCGGCGAGTGATGAATCCCAGTGTGAGTCGTTTTCCAGCAAATTCAGACGTTGGCAAGCCTCTCGATAAGTGGCGCACAACACTTCATCTATAGTACGAAGCGATTCCGATTTAGTTACGTCCAGGGTATATCTCTGACTATCTATCATGCCTTTGATCTGCCACGGACGGGTATGGAATTCAGGTGTGGTGGTACCGATAGTCAGTGGATATTACCGAAACGCGAAACGGAGCACAACAACCGGTGAGTTGTTGTCCTGTGAGAGATTAACCCGGCCTGGTCTGCGCAATGAGCATGGAAATATAGGCGGGTCTACTCTAATAAAATACAAATTTTTTCCGCACAATCGAGCTCTTCCCAAAGGGAATGGATGGCGTTTGTGTATATGTGGTAAAATTTGGGGTTATTGGAGTCCACAGGTAAAACCAAGTGTAGGCCAAAATCTGCCTCCAGAATATTTATAAAGAAAATAATTTTTGTTTTTGTTGTTGTTTTTACAACCAGTTTTTTTTTGTGTTTTAAATAAAGTGTTTGTGGAATTAAATTTGAACTTTGATGCAAATAGACGAAGGTTTATTGACATGAATATGGCTGCGGCTTAGCCTGACCAAATACTTGGTGGGTCATATTCATGTTGAGGAAACTTGCAGTCTGTGGATACAGTTGCTGGATCCATGGTTATTCAGTCGTTTGAGGCATGTCCCAACCCACACTCTGGGGAACGAACTGATGGTCATGGTAGCGGTGGTAACACAGTTTGTCTATTGAGTTGAAGTTTGATTTTATTTTGCGCAATTCGGGACATATCCTAGATTGCAGTAATACGTTTTTGTCCGTACTACTGGATATTTTCCTGGTATGATCCAAGTGAGGGTGCTTGCACAGCTTGATGTCATACTTTGAAAAATGTCATTCCTCAGTTTACGTTAATTTCGTTATGATGACAAATTAATTTTGTGAAAAATTTATAAGTTTTCTTTATGTTTTTTTAGTTAAGTTCGCGTTATTTTTCACTTCTGTAAAAACAATTTAGTCTTTCATCCTTAGGGATGGGTTCGCAAGTCCGCTATAGTTTTAAGACGTCCTGGGTGTAGGTCGAGACTAATGGACAGATACTCGCCTCTGCTTTTAGGATGGGCATGAATGCGACTTTGTTCCATAAGTTAGTTTCCGACACACTGCTAAACATAAAGAAAATTTTTATTAAAACCAAACAATAGTTGGCTAGCTATTCTTCCTGAAAAGTAGTAGTGGCGCAACTATCTCTGTTTATGTATGAAAGTAGCTCTGTGTCAACATGAGTAGTAGTGTTTGTCTTCACACAATCTGCTGTCTTCCTGAATAGAATTGAATCCAGTATTGTGGCTATGGGGATGAACATGCTACGTCATGACTTTTAGGTTATTCGAATGGAATGAGGGCTACGGTAATCATAGCGGCGAGGCTCACCTTCGTGTTCGCACAGGGTTTAGAATGCTCGTTGCGAGATTGATTCCGTATTCCAATATTTCAACAATTTGATTTTATTTTCAGTTCCCTAATCCTTTCCTTTTCTTTCGATCACATCACAGTGGCACACCAGAGAACCAGAATCATGGTGCAGACGGAGGGTGAACTTCTGTAGAAGTTTTGTGTAGGAGTTTCAGTAAATTTTTTTATTTATTTTATATTTGTTATTATTTTTGGATGTGTTTGTGTTTTCTTTTGAAATTTTTTTTTCTGTTTTTTAGCGGGACAGGTTTTCAGAAATTAAATTCAACAAAGACCAAATAAAAGTTTATTTAAGCGTTAATTGTCATTTTTTTTTGTTTGCTTGAGTTTTTTTGGGTAGAGAAAGTTTTTATTTATAATGTAGTTATAATGGAGAGGGAGTTTTTACAGCATGACGAGCTCCCCGTTTCCACGAAGTTGAGGCAGGAAGTCAAGACCTGGAAAGTGAGGTTCACTGGGTTCGGTGGCATCCTTACCATAGAACGTGTTCTCAATCGTGTGGCGTGGCATGCAGATAGGGCTCAGATTCACCTAGATGGGGTGTTAGATCTCTGTCTGGAGGAAGAGGCGCTGGAGTGGTTCTGGATGGTAGTGGACCGGGATTCAAGGATCACCTGGAAAACTTTGAGGCGAAAAATGTTGTTGCGGTTCGGGATGAATCAGACAGATGATGATATCCGTCATGCACTGAATGACCGAAAACAGCTGTTCCCTCGAGAGAGATTCCAGGAATTTTACCAGGAAATTTTGAAGATGGCGTCACAAGCCAGCAAAGCAATTCTAGATAACCAGGTGTATACCATCCTACGGCGGAACATGCGACCAGGACTCCAGATGACTCTCCACAACGAACACGATTTCCGTAGTTTAACAGAATTCGTCCAGAAATGCAGTTCATTAGAGGAAATGTGGAGGCGATTCGGGAAAAATCCCGAGATCGGCTTAACAAGCACCAGGCAAGGAGAACTTTGTGAAAATTACCGGTACCCAGCGAGCCAACAGGTGCGTTTTGATGCTCGACCGGCAAGGGTGCATGAAGTAACATACCCGGAACCAGACATAGAGGGGTCCAAGTCATTTGACAGCTATCCAGATGAAGCCACAGACTTTGATGAACAGGTTTGTGAGCTGAACAAGTGGCAGAAAGCGCAACGGCTGCCGAGTCACAAACAGAAGTCGAGAGCATCGACCGGTACCACCTCGAAACCGACACAATCTGGTTTCAACGACGGGCAAGATTGGCAAGCACCCGTTACTTCACAAAGGCCAGAGTACAATAAGAATCGCTGCTGGAATTGTGAAGATCCATCACATACCGATCTTGATTGCAGGCGTCTAGCGACTAGGGTGTTCTGCTATGGATGCGGAGCGAAGGGAGTATACAAGCTCGATTGTGTGTACTGTGCTCCGCCGAAAAAAGACAGCGCGAGATACGGAATTATCGGGAGCCGTACCACTCGCGTCCAAGACGGAGGTCGATGATAGAGGAGGCGGCGTCGAACACCGACTTCGAGCTCTACCTGAGTTGGCGTCGTCAATAGTCCATAAAGAAAACGTATCTTCTCGTTCTATATCTTGCCAAACGGATAACAGGCAATTTATTAGAATGAAAAAGTATTTCTATCTACGCAAACAAATGCGTAGATGTATCAACTCGACAGTTATCCAATTAAAACCCGACAACCGACCATATGCCGTGGTTAGTTTAGGTGGTGAGCGATTGGTGGCGTTGCTCGACTCAGGGGCCAACATAAGTGTATTGGGCCGAGGGAGCGAGGAATTCCTCAAAAAGTGTGGCTGGAGCTACCATCCTTTCAAGACCAGAGTTCACACTGCAAGCGGTGCACCCGAGAGCATCCTCGGATACATAAATGTGCCGATCACTTTCCAAAACCAAACGAAGAATGTCCAGTTGTACGTGGCTCCTTCGTTAGCCCAAGTGTTATACCTTGGAACCGATTTTTGGAAAGTGTTTGGGCTACATATATCCGTGTCCGAACTTGTAGTGCCTTCAGCTTCGCCACCTAGGGTAGACAACACCGATACCGAAATTGTAAGGACACACGACTTGACCGAGACACAACAACGAATGCTTGGCCAAGTGAAAGCCCAATTTCCATCGTCGGTTCACTTGGATTTGGGAAAAACCACCTTGTTGGAACATGTGATTGACACAGGTGATGCGAAGCCAATCAAACAGCGCTACTACGCGATATCTCCGGCTAAACAAAAGGAACTAGACCAAGAGATAGACCGTATGTTAGCACTGGGGGTGATTGAAGAATTATCCAGCCCTTGGAGCTCACCCGTGACAGCAGTATTGAAAAGTAATGGCAAGGTAATGTTATGTTTAGACGCCCGGAAGGTAAACGCGGTTACAGTAAAGGAAGCATATCCCTTGCCTATAATCGACGGTTTACTTAGCCGGCTGGAGAATACCAGGTACATCTCTAGCTTAGATCTAAAGGATGCTTTTTAGCAGATCCCTCTAGAGGTAGAATCTCGGCCTAAGACCGCATTTACTGTGCCAGGTAGACCATTATACCAGTTCACAGTAATGCCTATTGGTTTATGCAATGCAGCACAAACGATGTGTCGCCTTATGCATAAGGTGATACCACACGAATGGCATGATAGGGTGTTCGTGTACTTGGACGATTTGTTGGTAACATCAGCATCTTTTGCGGAGCATATGAAGCTGTTGGAACTGGTGGCAAAAAGACTGAAATGGGCAAACCTCACCATCAATGTGGAGAAATCAAAGTTTGTGCTCACACAACTGAGATATCTGGGACATGTAGTAGGTGAGGGTTGTATTAAGGTAGACCCAGAGAAGGTTTTGGCCAACAAAAATTTCCCAATTCCTTGAACAGTTAAACAGGTCAGAAGTTTTCTTGGGATGAGTGGGTGGTATCGGAAATTCATTCCAAATTTTTCAACAATAGCCGCACCACTCACCGATCTAACGAAGTCAAAAGGAAAGGTAAGCTGGACAGAACAAGCGCAGGAAGCATTTGACAAACTGAAAACTCTTATGACTAGTGCTCCGGTATTAACCCACCCTGACTACGCACGTACTTTCTACATTCAAGTAGATGCGTCAACGACAGGGGTAGGTAGTGTCTTGTTTCAGAAAGATACTGAGGGAGCAGAACATCCAATAGCATTTTATTCCCACAAACTGAACGGAGCTTAGAAGAATTACAGCATCACTGAGCTGGAATGTTTAGCCGCTGTGTTAAGCGTGAATAAGTTCCGTTCATACGTGGAGGGATATGAATTTGTGATAATCACAGATCATGCTAGCCTGCAATGGTTGATGAACCAATCTGATCTTTCTGGACGTTTAGCTCGTTGGAGTTTGAAGCTACAGGGCTACAATTTCCGCATCGAGTACCGTAAGGGAGCCCAAAATGTAGTTCCAGAAGCGCTGTCGCAGGTGAACGAGGCAGCAGAACTAAACATCAGCAAATTGTCTCTGAACATCGATTTACAGTCTCCACGCTTTACAGACAGGGAGTATTTACAGTTAATTAAATCGGTACAAGATACAGTGCCATCTAAATCTAATTTCAAGGTGTCCGACGGTAAACTCCTGATACATCAACCAAGCTACGATCCCGACCTTAAGACTGACGTGCCCGAGTGGAAATTGTGGTTGCCAAAGGGAATGATTGAGACAGTATTAGACCAGACACATGTTCCACCTACTGCATCTCACATGGGTACAGGTAAAATGATCGAGTTGTGGCGCAGACAGTTCTATTGGCCTACTCTGGCTCGTGATGTAAAATTATACGTGCAACAGTGCCAAGTTTGTAAACAAACTAAAGCTGTGAATAAGACTTTGCGACCACCAATGGGCGCTTACAGAGAATTCACCAGGCCGTTCCAAAAGCTGTATCTGGATTTCTTGGGTCCATACCCTCGATCAAAATCCGGAAACTCATACATCCTGATCATCTTAGACCACTATTCAAGATTTGTCTTATTCAAGCCTTTGCGCGATGCCACCTCCAACAAGGTAATCGAATACCTGGAGAATGAGGTATTTTCTGTATATTCTGTTCCAGAGCTGGTTCATACAGATAATGGTAGGCAGTTCACATCGAAGTCATTTCAGAACTTAAATATTTGGTTTTTGGTCAACACGTAGTCACCCATGGGTCACAGTATAAACTACTGCGTCTCCTAGGGGATGATGCAGTAGCAAACTATACCGTGAAAGGCAAAGATGATCGCCTAGCGTTGGCTCGAGAACTGGTGTTGTTCCACCTCAACCAAGCTTATCATAGGGGCGCATACCGATATAACCTGCGGTCCGCAGCTAGCCAATATGATGTAGGACAGAAAGTATTCGTGCGAAATTTTACGCAAAGTAACGCCGCGCAGCGTTTTTCCGCAAAGTTGGCGAAAAAGTTTATACCGGCCATAGTAACCCGCCGGGTGGGGCAGGTTGCATATCAGTTGTCAGACGACAGTGGAAAAATAATTGGAATTTTCCACGGGAAGGATATTCGCCAATAACAACTTCTACTAACTAACAAGTCGCGACGGGGGTTTTTTTTTTGCGGTTACCATTTCCCATTTACAATGCCTACCAGTTTATAAATGATGTTAACAGTAGGTAATGTAAATGGAAAATGAAGGCTGGTATGTGTCTGGTTTATCGCCATAAACCAAGAAACACCAGCACTCAGTGTTACGAGTTTGCTAGTATTAAGAATTAGTTAAGTTTAGATAGGGAGTAGAAAAGATAATAATAACATAACATAGAAATAAATTAGGGTTACTAACCTAGAAAATAAGTAGAAAATAGATAGTATGATGTGTAATGGTTTGATTTCTCACGAGAGGGGATCGTCATCGGGGCTTGTCAACGGAGTTGTGAAAGTCAGTACGTTCATATCTGACAAACAATGAGCAAGAGTGGGGACATCCTGCTACGACCATCTTAAAGCAGAGACTTGGTAGAGGCAAAATACATGCGGAAGGAAATAGAGAAGAGACAAAAGTGGCAGGTGCTGCAACACCAACTGTATTAGTCCAAGACAAGAACACGGATATTCCAGAGTCATCAATTGTTTCTGGGCGGTACCAGTTAGATCGAATCCAAAAGTTAGCATCTGACTCAACGTCACAAGAAGTTTTCATCCGGTTTTCACTCGGAGGCATTCCTTAAAGATGTTTAGGATAATGGCGACTGGTTCTTATACATGTAAATGAGCTGCCCGACAAACAATTGCACAACCAAATGTGTGGGTGATACAGACGAAGAGAAATTCCCAAGCTACAGGAAGGTGCCAACAAGAAATTAATCCCTAGAGGCACGAGCGATATTTAGAAAAATGGAATTTCATCCGGGTAACAAACATTTGGTTTGTAATAAAGTCAGTCGTAAACTACCTAAGTAGCAAGCAGAACTAAGAAGAAGGGTACTTCAGGCGACCTGGTTTCTGGAGAAGAACATTGATCTCCAGTTGATAAGATAGTAACCTCAGCTCATACCCCTCACATAGTGGAAATGTCCTTTTACACGATGTCACAGGTGTATACGAAATCCAATTACTTTGAGGTCCGCACAGATCTGCGATCACTACCAAGGCCAGAAGAATAGTACGCATCAGTAAGCCAAGTCGCTGCTGAAAGGGATCGTACTTAGGCTGTTTCCTACTTAACGTCTGCTCAAAATAACCTAAACCAGCTGAAGGTTAACTTTTAACTTCAGTTTGCAACAGGCGGCCAGCTAGCGAGTCATCACACCACCATCCAACCCATACGCTCATTACTATAAATTGTCGATAAATAAGGGTATAGTAGCTAGATAGTTGAGAGATATCTTTAGCTTTAGTATAGATACTAACATAGCTGTAAGTAGTCTAAATACTTAGATTAGGAAACCAAAATCAAAGAATTTTATGTAAGTAATGAGCATGAGATTATACATAATAAGAATAAAAAAATATTGAAAAAAAAAAATAAAAATGCTCATTTACGCCAAAATTTTCAGTATACTTAAATTAAAAATAGTAATGTAGGTATATATAAAAATATATAAGAGGAAAAAAAGAAAAAAAAAAGAAAAAAATAATAATAATAATAATATATATACCTTAGTGATAAGAATTTAGAATTAGAGAGTATTGTAAATTTGTAACACTATTATTGGCCCGGCTTGAGACTATCTCAGGGTGTGGGACGTCCTCACGTTGGGCTACTAAGATTTTAAAAATTTTCTTACCGCCAAATAGGTTCATTTCATCATATGTTATGGATCAAAGAAACCAAAAATTTTCTTCCCTATTTTTCAAACAGAGCATGAGATCTCTTCTAATCTCAGGGATTGGGTTTTCCCCACGCTGTAATGAGCGCTTGTCACACTCATTATCAATTCTACCCAAAAATCCCAATTTATTATACATCAAAATAGCATCCCACCATTGAAGATATTCATCTTCAAATAAACCTAATTAGTGACTCTTGTCCGGATGCTAAAAAGCCAATACCTCACTTTTCAACTGTCTCCAATATGTACAGTTGATAAGATGATCTTGCATTTCATATTTTTTCTATTAATTTGTTGGCACGCGACAAAAATTCCTCGTTTTATTTCTTTTTGTTTACAGAACTGTTTGTATACAAATTAAATGTATATTATCAGATTACAGTAAACAAGTATGGAAATAACCTTCTATTACCTAGTGATAACAATATGGCTTGTTGTTGTTGCACACGCGCATGTAAAATAAAAATAAAATAGGTATATATGTACGTACTCGTATATAGTTTCTTTTTTTTGGGTGCGCAAGCAATTTTCACCCAATTTTGAGTTGGTTGTACTCAATAATTGGATATTCAATAGGTTTAATTATTGCAATAAGTTTTCTTTTGCGCGTGCAATTATTTTTTTTAGATCAGCAAATTATGCCCATTTGTTTTCTTTGAACCCATATAATTGTTGGTGGAATGCATTTTTTTTGACGGAAGCAAATTTGTATATAAACTCCAACAATTTTAGTTGGAGGGGGAATTCATTTTTCAATTCAAGTAGTCATTTTTGTTCAAGTAGTCAGTTATCTATTAAATAAAAGTTTTTTTTTAATTTTTACCGAGGCGACTACAGAAGGATCGATAAAAAGGGTGAGTATAATAATAATGGTATCTAACTAAAAGGGGCCCGATCAGTAGCGGGATAATCAACTGCATCAATAGAGGCGAGTGGAAGTGGGCTTTAATGCTCCGCCGCTCTTCTGTTGATTCCTGCTACTGATCTAAATACTTTATTAACAAATCCCGCGCAGGGAACTATATATGTTTATTTAGTTTTTTTTTGTTTATTATTTTTTTTTATTATGCTTGGCTAGGGCCAAAAACATCAATCCATTCATGTTGGACTACTGATCCCACTTTAAGTAGTCAATGTAGTCAGGTCCTAATTTCTTTCTTGTCAAGTAATGTCCTCATTTGTGATCGTCATGATCACCCCTTGATTTTATACCCCTTAAAGCAGGATAGCAAGGTCCCTCATTGCTCCACACCAACCCCCACGACCATTTTTTTTACCTCCCACTGTAGCTAGCAGGAATATTTACTGCCGGTGTGGATGCAAAGGGACAATTTCTATAACAAAAAATGTACCCAACATTTTTGTTACAGATACGCGCCAAATCCCGTACAAAAACATAATTTTTCAATTTTCCGAATTTTCCGACTTTTCCAAAGGATTTTCCAAAAATTTTCTTTTGTAAGTATCATCTCCTGGCATTTTCAAACACAATAAAAAAGATTAAGCCAAATCGGTCATCAAAACATACAAAAAATTCAAAATTTCATTGAAAAAAAAAATTCAAATTTCTTCGGGTTTTTCCGGAATTTTCCGAATTTTCCGACTTTTCCGAAGGATTTTCCCAAAATTTTCTTTCGTAAGAACCATCTCCTGGCAATTTCAAACATAATAGAAAAAGATTGAGCCAAATCGGTTCAGCCGTTCTCAACTGATGTGCGCACATACATTTTTTACACCATGTTTATATAATATAGATTTATTTTATTTGTTGGGAGTAACACCACCATCTCTAGCATGGTAAGCCCGATCGGTCAGATACCATTCAGGCTTGCTAGAACACAATTAATTCTTTAAAATGTTGTCATTAAATTCTCATTCTACTCATTCTCGTATATCACACATATAAAGATACAATTTTTTAGAATTTTCTGAGAAAATAGAGTACGCACCTCACAAAAATTTCACTTCCTACTTTGTTGATATGCTAAAAGGTAAACATCATAAATACATACTTATGTGTAAAAAAAAAACATTTAAAAAGTAAATTTTTCTTGTTCTTGAATACATTTTGTCACAAAATAGGATTAGAGGGATAATATATAAATAAGCAGGGTTATTGTGATTTGGTATATTAATGTTTGCCTGTTATACAAAAAAGGATGACAATTATAAATATTTAAGGAAGTAAAGCATTGTGTAAGGGATTTTTCGTTTTCAACAAGAAGCTGCAGACTCTTAAAATATTCAAATTGTATACAAAATTATTTTGTATGTGTATGCTAGTAAACCCAACAATACCAGGTATAGATGCAAATTAAATGGATTGGAATTTGCTGCAAAAAATTTGGTTTGTTGTTATTTCGAGATACTCGTATATTATGTATACAAACATAACTTCTGAGCTATGTATACGAGTATATGTTTAGATCATAAAGCAAATGAGAGCCATTGTAATTTTGATTACAATTCTTGTTAACTTTTATACTTTTCTGGTTCAATTTAGTTTTGTTTTTTATTGCAATTATTTTCTTTTAGTTTTTCCTAAATATTACCACTGCATATAGCCATGTACCATAATATAGTACGTTATAAAAACAGAGATAATAAAAATAGAACAAAACAAAACTTTTCTTGCTGTTGTTGTTTTGAAGTTTATATGTTTGACCACAATGTTAATGTTTTTAAAATGTTGAGCTTTTTAGGGGGAGCTTTTTTTTCTGTTCGTAAATAAAATCATTTTCTCATCTCCCTTTTGGCTTTTTAATAATCTGCTGCTGCTGTATAACATAGAATTTTCGGTCGCATTATATTAAAAAAAAACTAGCTATGTACTGTTTAACTGTGTTTATTTAATAAAATTGAAGTGGTTTACAAAATTAACAAAAAAATAAATATTTTTGTATTCTTAACAATGGAATGTAACTGGAATTCCTATTGTACAAAATTTTATTGTATGTTACACGTAACATCAGTTTGTAAGCAATTCTTAGTGTCTTGTTTTGTCAGAAACCTTACTTTTTTTTTTTAAATACGTCGGATATAGGGTCCGATTTTTCCCCCCCCCCCCCACAAGAGTGGGAGTTTGTAGCCCAGTGCACTTTGACCATTGAGGCCTATTGTGCGTCTCTAGAGACATCGTATATTCCGATATCTCCTTACTGCAGTCGCAGAATCTGCACTGGTCCGTAAGGGACCTACCCATTTTATGTAGATGGCCGTTAAAAGGACCATGTCCTGTTAAAAACCAGGTCAGGGATCTTAGGGATTGGCGGTCCGTCCTCGGTGTCTCTCCTAGACATATAATATTATAACTGAATAATTTCTTAACCTGTCTCATCCCAATGGAGGCTTCCCAGAGTAATTTTCTATAGTTTTGCTCCCAGTCAGTTATACCATCTGGCAAGTTGGTTTTAGAAAAAGCAATATTAGGACGGGGCCCAGGAAATCTCGGCTTGCTCTCTTTTTTGCACATCGGTCTGCTGCCTCATTTCCTTTAATGGTGGAGTGGCCAGGAGACCACCAAAGGGTGACTTTGTTTGCTTTACCGAGTTCTAATAAATGACAGTAGCAGCTCCAGATCAATTTCGAGTTGAACACTGAAGCTCCTAAGGTTAGCAAAGCTGCCTGGCTGTCTGATAGTATATAGATCTATAAGCACACGTACCTCAACAGCAAGGGTCTCTGCCTGAGAAACTGTGGGGGTGCTACCCAGTGGTATGCATAGCTCTAGATCGGGCCCGACTGTCCCTACACCGGTACCCCCGTCTGTTTTTGACCCATCCGTATACCACACAGAAGCATGGCGAGAGAAGGAGGAAATAATATTCTCTACCAGTGCCCTCTGTCCGGCAAACTAATGGTAAAATTTCTCCGACAGTCGATTGTCCTTACCATCAAATCCGATAGTTTAATCAATTCCTCCTTAAAATTTAATTTATGTACGATACTTTTGTGTCCTGGCCTTATGGTTCTAATTTTGGCTATAATTTTAAGGCTCAGACTTCTTGAACCGGCTACTTTTTTAATGTGTAGGTGCAGTGGTGAGAGCCCCAGTATTCTCTCAAGGGCAGCTGTTGGACAAGCACTCATTACTCCAGTTGCACCCACACATATTAATCTCTGGATCTTGTCCAGTATTCTCCGTGCACCAGTCGACTTCGTCTTTGGCCACCACACAAACGCCGCGTAAGAGACCTTAGGTCTTATCCTCAGTCCCCACGTTTTGCCAATCATTCTTTGACAGGTGAAGTAGGTTTTATTTGCCTTGTTTGTGATATGATTTAAGGGATCCCATGCCAATTTCTGATCAAGTATCACACCCAGATATTTAACTTCCGTCGACAGTTGAAGAGTCCCCCCCCCCCTTCTATGGCCCTATTAATCATTTACTACCTCGAGGGCTTGTTGCATTCTTTCCCCTACTGTATTTGCGAATCTGCTCCAAACCATCAAGACTAGGTCGTCCGCATAGGTAATGTTCGAGAAGTCTAAATTTATCAGTCTGGTAAGTAATTGATCCATCACGATCAGCGACAATAAGGGAGAGAGAACACCTCCCTGGAGGCAACCCCTGGTGGCCGCTATGGTGTGGTTTTGCCTCTTTTGGTGATGTTTATAATCCACCTTACGGCGGACGAGTCCGAACCCCTTGTTACTGATTGTTCCTGAATTACCTCGAAACTAGTATTATCAAAAGCTCCCTGGATATCAATGAAGGAGAATAATAATAATTCGTTATTCCGGAGCGTATCTTCGATTTCCGATGTCAGCTCATGTAGAGCTGTTCTATTGATTTCCCTGCTTGGTAGGCGTGCTGCCTAGAGTCCAGAGGGTACCTTTGGAGAGTGTTGGATCTGATACAAAGTCCCAGAATTTTCTCCATGGTTTTCAGAAAATAGTTTTCATCAAAAATTATCTGAGGCTAATAGGTCTATAAGACCTAATCTTCTCTGGGGATCTTTTTCCTGCTTTTGGGATAAAAATCCACCGAACCTCCATCCAACATTTTGGAACATATTCCAAGCTGTAGCTGGCTCTGAAGAGTATAGTAAGATAAGGCAGCAAAGTTTGCAGGCCTTGTTGTAAAAAGGCGGGGTATACGCAGTCCCCTTCCGGTGATTTAAAAGGGCCAAATGACTAGACTGGCCAGCTTATCCGTTCCGGTGTAAAAAACTGCCTCGAGAACTCGTGAGCCCCCTAAGGTATGGATGTACGCTGCTTGCGTTGGATTCTTTCTGATCCGCACCAGGGGTGAGCTTGAGTGGTAGGCATTAATTATTGCCTCTGTAACGTAATTTGTTACTCTGTCGAGGTCTTCGACAGAGTTTATCGTGGTCTGTAAACCAGCTAAGTTATCCAAAATCTGTCGTTATAGACTGGCCAGTTGGTGCGTTTTGGTATCCTTAACATCAACTCTTGTCTCGAAAGGATATTGATATCAAGCCTGATGTATATATGATCTGAGAGTTGAAACAGCCGTGATGTCCCTAGAAATAAATTGGTTAATAGTGAAGATATTGTGCCTTGAGCGATAGATAATTGCTGTCCTCGGCCTGTTTTTAATTTCCCATTGTTGGTCCAAGGCTCCTCCTTCTCGCTTCTTCGTCGCAATAATCCTCCAATCTGCACCTCTTAGGTCCTTATTCTGGATCGCCAGACGACACAATATCTTTTCGTTTGTCTCCTTACCACCTCGTGGCAAGTAGACAAACGTGATCTTTGGGGGAGGCAACACCTCCCCGACTGCCTTTAAGGATGCCCCGTTCATGGCTTAAGTGAGGGCACTGTGGCCCTAACCCACTCTGCCGTGTCTTCATCGGCCCAGTTGACCGTAAGCCAACCGTTTCGGATGTTTCTGATGCGACATCCTACGCCCTAAGCCACTCTGCGGTGTCTTCATCAGCACAGTTGACCGTAAGCCAACCGTTTCTAATGCGACATCCTAGAAAATTTGGGCTAACACCATTTAACGGCAGCTCCGCCACTGTGTCCATTATAACATCCTGTATTGCAAGAATCTGGGCAATGCCCAGTTTTGTTTCAGAGAAGCCTTGGTCGGTAATCTCCAGCCTTAACTGCATCACCATAAGTAGTGGCCGTGTCGGCCCTGTTCTTCGGCAACTCTCCTTATTGTCGCCCTCAGTTGCAGCTTTTGGGGCGGTTTCCAAAGCCTTTGGTGAAGGACTGGAAACTTTCCTTCTTATTACTACGATGCCTTAAGGGGTAGAGTCGTCATCCGACCTATTTCTCTTATTTCTATTACATTGCTGCAAGGCAGCGTCGCGAGGGACCTCTGACTGAATTATATGGGACAGACGTTGTCTCGCGGCCCCATTGAGGCGTATTCTTCTATTTGCTGTCTCCTCGAGCTCCAATTCCTCAAGGTCGTTGTTTATTTGGGCTGTTTTCGACGTGAATTGGGTATCCATTTCGAGCAATAGAGTGCCATTTATAGGAGAGCCCACCACTACGTCCGTGCTGCTCAGAAGCAGGGCCTAAATGGTTCTTGACATATTCTGAGATTGGTGCGTTTGAAGGAGCACCGCCCTTATTTTTTTCGTTTAATCCATGCAGTTTTGATTTGTTTGAGGAATGAAAGGTCCACCACGGCAGCGCCTCTTGCCGTGGTAAGGCTTATTATAACCGGAGGTCGTCTAGTATACGGAGTTCCGTGCTAGAGACCAACTAACCCCTGATCATTCATCCCTCGGCGCACGTGTCTCACCTTAGATTTGGTTTTTTTTTAGGTTTATTCCATCCTTTAGCGTCGTACTTTAACCTGTTGTTCGGTAAACGAGCCAACAGTTTCCGGAGGTCACCACGAGGAGGTAGTACGTATACTTGCAAATCACGCTCAAGTTACCCCTCGCGCAGATCGTGGGCCCACAGACAGGACTGCCTAAAACATGACCAGAACCGCCTGCTGGAGCTCACCCTAAGGGAAGATTATTCCCCCCTTCCAGAAGAGGCCAGACCCCCAACCAATATGCTTGTTGAAATTCAAATTACTGGTGAAAGGAACTAAATGATCATGGAAATTATAAACTCTGCTCAATTGTTCACCTGACAAAACATATGGAGCCTCAACACAAGATAGCGGAGATTGATATTACATTTACATGTTATTTGGCAACGGTTCCGTGAAACTAGAACTATCAGAAATCTTCGGAACGAATAATTCAGAGCCATTAAATACGATTTTATAAAATTTCGCCACATCACTTGAAATCTGCAAATTGTACAACAAGCTTGTTCAATCAATATTATCAGGAAAATTGTAAAACGGAATATTTTCTTTCTTAAAATGAAAGCCAGGTTTCACCAGGTTTTTTTTTTTTTTTTTTTAATCTATGCAATTTTTTCTGGTGCTCAAAGCACTCCCAACTCTTTCTCGCAGTTAATTTTACTGTCCTACTGTAAGCAGTAGTAGCCAAATCGAGGACGTACGGTAGGTATACTAATAGGAACTTTACAGTAACCAAACGTCTCTTGACTCTGCTTCTGTCCCTAATGATTTTATGCAACAATTTTCGAATGATTCCGGCTGTAGCTTGCTTAATCATTGGTTGATCCAAAAATGTACGGATAAAGGTATGTATGTATGCTTTTTTTCTTCCATACCGGGCGGTAAATACACCTTGAAATTAGTAAACTTCTGAACTACGGTTAAACTAATGCTGTGTATCGTTTTCATGGACAGATCGTAAAACGGCTGCCTTTGCGTATAATTACCAGCAAATGGTTCTTGGCTCTTTTATTTCCATCCCTCTCACGTCCTTCATTGGCTTGCCTTATTTATTTAATCAGTTTTGAATCCACATTATAAAAAATTTCGCTGAATTCGATAGCTTTGATCCTGTACTACGATGGACGGAAAACATGCTGCACGCTTTTTTCTGTTTGTAGTGCATCAATATCGCTCGTATTTATTTCCACGTTTGTTATCAGGTAGTTCCAAAGTAAATGTCCGATTTTCGAAGAGTAATGTTTAACGTTTCTAAAGCTCTGATTTTTCTTTAAGAGTTCAAACTTAGAATTAATGCTACCGAAATGGCGAATAAAATTAACTAGACTCTCGATACTCTCGAAAACAAGAAGGTTAAGGCCAGAAAGAGCCTGTTGACAATGCCATTCTGAAGATTATAGTGGAATCCCCATGTAATTGTCGACGAGCTTGTGGAGAGTTTTCTGTTGGCGTCGTAATCGTTTTCCGTCATCTGAACGACATTGCAAAGGTGCAGAAGATGGACCTTACAAAAAAAAAAACATGCATGAGAAATTTTAGAAACTACCCTGCATTCGTTAACCAAAGGGGACCGATTCTGCTGCACAACAATGCCCGACCGCATGTCTCACATCTCACCGCAAGCCAATTCAATCAGCTTAGCTACGAAACTCTGCCTCATCCACCATACTCCCCAGAGATGTCACCTGAGGAAAACTACTTTTTCAAACACCTGGATCACTTCGTCAAATAGAAACACTGCCATGATGATACCTCTGCCGAAGATGCTTTTAAGGATTTCATTGCTTTCAGAATCCAGAATTTCTACTCGTTCGTTATCAGCTGAGTTACGAAGCCGTAGAGACGGCATGTTGACTAACTTAGGACAAATGGCTACAAAATTCTTTTAGGAAGAGAAAAATAAAACAACATACACCCATACCTCGTTTATGTGGTGGATTGGTTCTTGAAAAATTGCAACTACAATAAACAGTGCGATTCGATCGTGCCTGATGGCAGTTTTGTCTGCATGTCTGCACTGCAATATAATTTTGCGTACGATTAAACGATATATTTAAATGTTTGTATGCATATTAGGGAGAATTGTTTACAGATTTATAAATTTCGTTGTAAAACTGTAACGTGTTTAGCGGACCTGTTCATTTTGGCCAAACGATTCTAACTTAGAATAATGGGTGGTAAAAATTGTGATAAATCATTTTCGAAGGAATTTATCGAGTTATGTAAATCGAGAAAATGCTTGGATAAGGGAAGCGATTTGCAAAGACTACTTCAGCAAGCGTAAATGCAACATGAGTTACGATCACGAGGTGTTAAAAAATAAACGAGACGAATAGGTGCGAGGTAAAGTGGTTCAATCATCTATGTATAAGATTTGCAGTACGACAATTCGTAGCGTTTGTGGATACTTTGACAGTTTACGTAATTTTAGATAAAATCGTCAACAAACCAACATCTTAGAGGTTACTTCCAAAGTTGTAATTGTTTGTAATTTTTTTATCTGAACAGCCACTTTTCAAGCGGATTCGGGAAAGTTCTAGGAAAGGTCGAATTTAGGAAACAAAAATTTAATTTTTTTTAATAAAATTTCAAAACTAGACTCTCCTATCGAAAGCCTTGCATATCGATCGATAACATTCGAATGTAAAGGAGGCTGATTCACCTAATCAGGTTTTAATCATCTAGATTCAATTCAAGCTTTTGACCGCCTTATTGTTGAAAATTTTCTTTCCAGACTTGAAACTTCAACTGTGGCTAAAATAATTAAAATGGTTAGGCCTTAAATCGGCCCTGGTCGTTCATTTTCGACATTTAACATTTTGGTACGTAAAGTGAGCTAGCACCATACTCGAACACAGTTAAACCTTCAACGCAACCTTTAAATCAGCTTCCATGTTAACTTTTACTTTTTTTTTTCTACTAGAAGCAATTGCCTTCAAGGTCACACATATAAACGGTTTCTCAAATTTGCTCAACCGTTTTCTTTTTCAATAATTGTTGCTTTATTTAATTTAAATAAATCTCCATTATGTCTAGATTCGTAAGACAATTAAATCTAAAATTCAAATCTAGGCAACTTCGGCGATAAAGATATAACGAACATAACAGTGAACATTGAAATATTACCTGAAATATGGACTGATTTCCGTTCTATTGCTCCAAACCTACCCCCGATGATTCTGAATGTGTTACACTAGAAACTGAATTTGAGAATAATTTCAAAAACATGGCTCTGATGGCTTTATAATTATTCTCTACTTCAGTTTCTAGTGTATCGCATTCACAATCATCAGTTTCACTAGAAAGCTTTTGATTTTAATTTTAATTAGATAAATCGATTTTATAAATCACGTTTACTTATCTTAAGTTTTGCTGATCGCTGATGTCAAACCGTTAAACCAACTGCATCCGGCTAGAAGGACCATGTCAATTTTTTGTAAATATTATTTGGCGACGTTATTTTACATTGGTTGTTGTACATATGTATTAGAGGTGCAAGATATGTATATAAAAAGGACCATATTAAAGTTAGCCGAAAGTAAAAAGTCGATAATGTAGATTATGTTATTAACATTTCAGCCGAAAATAAACAATTTGGTGGTTTACAGCCAAAATTAAATAGGATACTGAAGTGGAAAACTTTGTTTAACCTAGTCGCGGGAAATATTGGAAAATCAGAATGATTCACAAAAATTGGAATAAAATCAGCCTCTAGAGTGTTTATCTGAATTTGAACCGTTTTAATGTGATTTGTCAATAGCCATCGCAGGAAAAAAATTCAGTTCAAGTTTCCCGTGGGAAATCGATAGCAATTGACAAGTCACAGCAACGCAATTCATCTCCAGACATAACACTCTACAGGCTGATTTTATACAAATTTTCTAATGATTTTTGGAAAATCGAATTTTCCGAGATTTCCCACGGGAAACTTGAAATCAATTTTTTTCCTGCGATAGCTATTGACAAGTCACATCAATGCAATCCATCTCCAGACATAACACTCGTGAGGCTGATTTTATTCATCTATTTCTTACTTTCGGCTGCAAAACTTTTTTAAATTATCAGAATTTTCCGAGATTTCCCACGGGAAACTTGAACTGAATTTTTTTCTGCGATAGTCTGTTGACAAGTCACATCAATGCAATCCACCTCCAGACATAACACTCTGGAGGCTGATTTGATACAAATTTTCTAATGATTTTTGGAAAATCGAATTTTCCGAGATTTCCCACGGGAAATTTGAATTGAACTTTTTTTCTACGATAGCTATTGACAAGTCGCATCAATGCAATCCATCTCCAGACATAACACTCTAGGGGCTGATTTTAGTCATCATTTCTATGTTTCGGCTGGAAACTTTTTAAATTTTCCGGGATTTCCCACCGAAAAATTGAACTGAATTTTTTCCTGCGATAGCTATTGAAAATTCGCATCAATGCAACTTATCTCCAGACATAACACTCTAGAGGCTGATTTTATACAAATTTTCTAATGATTTTTGGAAAATCGAATTTTCGGAGATTTCCCACGGGAAACTTGAACCCAATTTTTTTCATTCGATAACTATTGACAAGTCAAATCAATGCATTCCACCTCCAGACATAACACTTTAGAGGCTGATTTTATACAAATTTTCTAATGATTTTTGGAAAATCGAATTTTCCGAGATTTCCCACGGGAAACTTAAACAGAATTTTTTAATTCGGTAGCCATTGACAAATCACATAAAAACGATTTATCTTCAGATATACACTCTAGCGGCTGATTTTATTCCAATTTTCTTGCATTCTTCTGATTTTCCGATGTTTTCCACGACTAGTTTAAATAAAGTTTACCACGTAAGACTATTTACAAAAATTTTTATTTAAATCCATATATCCTATTAACTTTCGCCTGATAACTACTAAACTTTTTATTTTCGGCTGGAATGTTAATAACATAATCTGCATTATCGACCTTTTACTTTCGGCTAGCTTTAACAGTATCTAAAAAAGGGTTAAATATAAATAATGTTAACACTTAAAAGCTTGAAATATTTGTGTAAGTACATAGCTAATCGAATGGTTATACTCTTGATGATCAGCGAAATAAGCATCATGTGTGTACATTTAATATTGATGACTATTTAGACGATTATTTGGATGGTTCAAAAGTTTTGTTGGTTGATAGGATTGTCCAGTACGATAGCGTCCACCATTCACAGTTACAGCATTGCCGGTATTATTTTCCAAAAAAACCATAGCCCAAAAACCATACCAAACAGTAACTCCTTGAGTATGCATCGGTTTCAGAAAATCTGTCTGAGAATCTGAGAATAAACAAATCAAAATCATTCCTATGCAATAATTTTTTATTTACTATTCACATGGTGAAACTCCTAATGAACCATATTTTAGATAAACATAAACAATGCCGTCAAACTATGCTTCTAAATATAATGAAGTAATTGTCACATAGTGATAACACACAGTAATTTCCATACTCAATAATTTTCGCTTCGTTTTAGACTCTTACAATTTTAAAGTGATAACGTGTGCTACATAATTGTAAACAACATACAAATAAACATTAAGATAAATCTTTAAGCATTTTGTTCCTATTAGGTAATTAAAGTTCATTCAACTTAAAATGGAAATTAAACTTTGATTTATTGTTGAGTGCACCTGAATTATGCGTATACGAATGCAGTAATTAAAATGCACATGCTGCACAAAATTAAAAAAACAACTGCTAGTATGTATATGTTTCAATTTTAATTTAAAAACTTAACTTTTCCAATAAAATTAAAAATCAAAATCAACCTATCTTGTTGTATACTATTTGTTGTTGTTGTTTCATTTTGTACTCCCCCCATGGTACCAAGCAAAAATTACAAAAAAAAAAAAAAATATAAAATGGAAAATTGCAGAACACAAGTTAAAAAATAATTATCGTCATTTTCATACAGACAGACAGACAGATAAACATAAACATAGACATTTTTTTTTTAGCTTGCTTTTATATTTATTTAAATCGGAACAAAAACAGCTCAGCAAATCTCATCCTCTCGTATACGAATACATAAAAATATAAAAAAAAAAATCCTACCGCTAACTGAAGAAAAAAACAAATAAACAACCAACAAGAGAATTTCTTTTCCGGCAAATATAAAAAAAAAAATGTTTATGAAAAATCATACAAAAAAATAACTACTGGGAAAATATATAACAGACAAGTTGTAAAGCGCAGACCGTGAAATTCAACGGATCACCGCCTATCGTAGAGTTTTCCTCATTCTGTGTTGAAAAAAGAAAACAACAAAAAAAAAAAACGTTACAACAACGTCAACTGCAAAATACGAAGAAAATCTACAAAAGGAAATTAAAACTGGGATAGAAAAATAAAAAAATGAAAATTATGGAAAACACTAAAAAATAAAAATTAAAGGAAAAGGAAAATTCTGATGATGAAACAAAAAAATAATTTCTGTTGATTTCAAAAAACCATATATACTCTATAGGGGTTCATATTTTACTTAAGATTTAGCTTTGGTACAAAAAAAAAAAAAAAAAAACCTCCGGATTCATTCATTAAAAGCTGTAAAATAATGTGGCAAGGAGTAATGTGGGAACGAATCCAAAAAATGCTAGACAGACTTTGGTCATCCAACAAACAAAAATGTTTGTTGTGTCTGTCGGATGAGTTTGTTATACTCTACACAACATAATTCTGACCCTTATCACTAAATTTATCGTGTTCAATAACACTCTTTGTAGAATACATAATGTGTGTGTATGTGACATAATGGGACAGAATTTTTATAAGGTCTCACGAAGCATTAAAGGTGCTTACAATTTAAATCAATAATGTCGTTATCCCTCATATTTTTTTTTTGAGCAATAATGTGAGGCATCCTTTTTTTTGGGTGATATGCTTGCGTATTGTATTTTATTGTTTGACACAATCATATCGAAATTTTCCAATAATCACATACTAAATATGGAAATGAGTTTTCATTTCAATATACTCTGCTATAGTTTTATGTTTTGTAATATAGAACATGAATTTTATTGTGTTTAATGGATACCCGTATATATGAGGAGCTGAAGTTTTCCGTATGTCTAGTGTCTATACATTATCATACATTGGATGATTTTATACGAGGTAAATCTTTTAAATTGAACATTTTTATGGATGGCTATATTTACGTTTATGGACGAGCTATTAAATTTTAACATAAAAATGATTTAATCAAAATGGAGTAACACACATATGTGTTGATGGATATTTTGGGATGGGGTTAAAACTTTTTATTTTTAATAAATAATTTAGAATTGGTTTTATTATCATTTCTTTTTATGCAGTCCAAAATATTTAAGAGACTAAGAAGACTGAGAACATCGTCCAAATTCAGTCATATACTCGCTTGATTGTTCAAAATGCTATTGAGCAATTAAAACACGGATTCTTGCTCTTCACAAAAAAATAAACATTTTACATTTCACGTATATGGGATGATACCAAGGGCGTCTGAAGTTAACTGCATGCTCAGGTCAGAGATCGGTGATCTTTATGAAAAAGTTATAGCCAAAGTAGGAGAGGTGTGACCAGGCGCTATAGGCTTGCGACAGTTGGTCGGGACGAGATTTCAAGTAGGCCAACGGTGCGTGTCAGTCTCAGTGTTGCGCGTCTACGCCTATTTTGAGATTGTCTACAAGCAAATGTCGCAAATGTCGACAGTAGCGGCGTAGGGAATAGTTTTCGACGTAGTAACGTTCAATATAAACTATGTAGAAAATTCGTAGAGAATGAAAATATTGTTTTGTTGTTTTTCCCCTTTGTATCGAGCTCCCCAAAAAATTGTTACGCTCACATTTTAAGTTTCTAATCTGAGTTTTGCAGTTAACAAAAGTGATAAATGGAATATCCGACATCTGTTCTCAGCGTATGAAGAAGCTCTAAAAATAAGAAACAGAATTTATTTGTTGGTTTTATAGTTTAGTTTCTGAAATCTGACATGACACGTCATTGATTGATTGATTGATTTTGAATGTACGACCAAACATTTAGCATGATCTCCCGGTAATTCTAAGAATATTTGACGCCAGGCCCACCGTACACCCTTTTTTACATTTACTTCTAAGGATTGGATAGGATTGTTAGTATTGGATTGAGATCGAGCCGGTTACAAACACCTTGAAGGTCAATTGTTAGTAGTTATTAGCCAATTGTGCTACGATTGTGGTTCTTGATACCTCTAACGATGAGTCTCGGGATCTATATTTGTTGTTCCAATGCACATTTAGATCGCTAGATTACTTCCATACATTTAAGAGGAAATTCGATTATTTTGAAAATCGCCTTACTATAATTCAGCAAATTCCAAGCCAAAAAAATCCAAAATCGGCAATTGTGCTCCGATTGTGGTTCTTGATACCTCTAACGATAGGTTTCGGGACCTATATTGGTTGTTCAAATGCACATTTAGATCGCTAGATTACTTCCATACATTTACGAGAAACTTCGATTATTTTGAAAATCGCCTTACTATAATTCAGCAAATTCCAAGCCAAAAAAATCCAAAATCGGCAATTGTGCTCCGATTGTGGTTCTTGATACCTCTAACGATAGGTTTCAGGACCTATATTTGTTGTTCCAATGCACATTTAGATCGCTAGATTACTTCCATACATTTAAGAGGAAATTCGATTATTTTGAAAATCGCCTTACTATAATTCAGCAAATTCCAAGCCAAAAAAATCCAAAATCGGCAATTGTGCTCCGATTGTGGTTCTTGATACCTCTAACGATAGGTTTCGGGACCTATATTGGTTGTTCAAATGCACATTTAGATCGCTAGATTACTTCCATACATTTACGAGAAACTTCGATTATTTTGAAAATCGCCTTACTATAATTCAGCAAATTCCATGCCAAAAAAATCCAAAATCGGCAATTGTGCTCCGATTGTGGTTCTTGATACCTCTAACGATAGGTTTCAGGACCTATATTTGTTGTTCCAATGCACATTTAGATCGCTAGATTACTTCCATACATTTAAGAGGAAATTCGATTATTTTGAAAATCGCCTTACTATAATTCAGCAAATTCCAAGCCAAAAAAATCCAAAATCGGCAATTGTGCTCCGATTGTGGTTCTTGATACCTCTAACGATAGGTTTCAGGGCCTATATTTGTTGTTCCAATGCACATTTAGATCGCTAGATTACTTCCATACATTTAAGAGAAACTTCGATTATTTTGAAAATCGCCTTACTATAATTCAGCAAATTCTAAGCCAAAAAAATCCAAAATCGGCAATTGTGCTACGATTGTGGTTCTTGATACCTCTAACGATGGGTTTCGGGATCTATATTTGTTGTTCCAATGCACATTTAGATCGCTAGATTACTTCCATACATTTAAGAGGAAATTCGATTATTTTGAAAATCGCCTTACTATAATTCAGCAAATTCCAAGCCAAAAAAATCCAAAATCGGCAATTGTGCTCCGATTGTGGTTCTTGATACTTCTAACGATAGGTTTCGGGACCTATATTTGTTGTTCCAATGCACATTTAGATCGCAAGATTACTTCCATACATTTACGAGGAAATTCGATTATTTTGAAAATGGCCTTAATATAATTCAGCAAATTCCAAGCCAAAAATACCCAAAATCGGCAATTGTGCTCCGATTGTGGTTCTTGATACCTCTAACGATAGGTTTCGGGACCTATATTTGTTGTTCCAATGCACATTTAGATCGCTAGATTACTTCCATACATTTAAGAGGAAATTCGATTATTTTGAAAATCGCCTTACTATAATTCAGCAAATTCCAAGCCAAAAAAATCCAAAATCGGCAATTGTGCTCCGATTGTGGTTCTTGATACCTCTAACGATAGGTTTCGGGACCTGTATTTGTCGTTCCAATGCACATTTAGATCGCTAGATTACTTCCATACATTTAAGAGAAAATTCGATTATTTTGAAAATCGCCTTACTATAATTCAGCAAATTCCAAGCCAAAAAAATCCAAAATCGGCAATTGTGCTTCGATTGTGGTTCTTGATACCTCTAACGATAGGTTTCGAGACCTGTATTTGTCGTTCCAATGCACATTTAGATCGCTAGATTACTTCCATACATTTAAGAGGAAATTCGATTATTTTGAAAATCGCCTTACTATAATTCAGCAAATTCTAAGCCAAAAAAATCCAAAATCGGCAATTGTGCTCCGATTGTGGTTCTTGATACCTCTAATGATAGGTTTCGGGACCTAGATCGCTAGATTACTTCCATACATTTAAGAGGAAATTCGATTATTTTGAAAATCGCCTTAATATAATTCAGCAAATTCCAAGCCAAAAATACCCAAAATCGGCAATTGTGCTCCGATTGTGGTTCTTAATACCTCTAACGATAGGTTTCGGGACCTATATTTGTTGTTCCAATGCACATTTAGATCGCTAGATTACTTCCATACATTTAAGAGAAAATTCGATTATTTTGAAAATCGCCTTACTATAATTCAGCAAATTCCAAGCCAAAAAAATCCAAAATCGGCAATTGTGCTTCGATTGTGGTTCTTGATACCTCTAACGATAGGTTTCGAGACCTGTATTTGTCGTTCCAATGCACATTTAGATCGCTAGATTACTTCCATACATTTAAGAGGAAATTCGATTATTTTGAAAATCGCCTTACTATAATTCAGCAAATTCTAAGCCAAAAAAATCCAAAATCGGCAATTGTGCTCCGATTGTGGTTCTTGATACCTCTAATGATAGGTTTCGGGACCTAGATCGCTAGATTACTTCCATACATTTAAGAGGAAATTCGATTATTTTGAAAATCGCCTTACTATAATTCAGCAAATTCCAAGCCAAAAAAATCCAAAATCGGCAATTGTGCTCCGATTGTAACTCATTAACCATGTGACCCTCTGGCAAAATTACGGAAGGTTTAGTGGCGTAATTTAATGGAGAATTTCTCAATTGCTCCAGAAGCCATTCGATTCGGTAAATGTTTGTTTGATAAGCAACTGCCTTTCAGGATGGTTGACTCCGCTATTAAATTGTTTTTCAGCACTGATTATGATGTCTCGTTGTTTTACATGTCCTTCTTTATTCACCATTCCAATTCTCAAAACATAAGCCATCATTTCTATGATTTTAAACCAAAAAGTATATTTGCAATAATTCATTTCGTAACATTTTCTGGTAAAGAAGTGTTGATCAACATATTAACAAATTTGGATCGTTGTTCTGTACATATGTTTGCGGTTAATAAAGGCCTGTGTCTATTTGGCCAAATACATTAATTTTTAAACACTTATTTCGAACCTTGCCATCAGTGCTGGAATATCGTTAAAGTTTGAGGGCAAACTCCTCTAGGTATGTTGTCGGCTGGATTTTGTATGACGTCATTAAATTCTCTAAACTATGTGAATAATTTGTAAAATGGCTGGCTAAAAAACTTGTCCACCTCCTTGGAACATCCGAAAGGTATTGTAAGTCTGTCAATATGCATGTATTTCCATATTTCTGTAGGCCAAAGCTGCACATACAATTTTATCAACTTGCAAATACAACACGCTACCGCATGGGCCGCTTCAGACGCATCTCAAGGTACATGCAAATTATGGTCTCAATTAGCAATCAGAAGCCACAATTTACGACAAATTATTTTAAGTAATACGATTATCAACGCTAGCTATCCTAAAGGGTCATACGCCATCCTAAAGGGGATGACTCCGACAGCATATACTACTGTTTGTCCATTTTATGTTTGATTTATCTATAGCTCCACCTAAAACCGAAAACGTATCTTCTTAATTTAACTTTGGTCTTATTTTGGTTTCACCATTTGAAAATGAATGCACAAAGTCAGACGAATTTCACTTCCATGTTTGTAAATTAAATCAACTGCAAGCCTAAATGTATATAAATTTGATCTTTAAGTTCGAAAGCTTCTTCTAACGTAACACAATCGGTTGCGAACAGACTTTAACCAGCCAAATTTGAAATTTTGTAAAATAGGTAAACACCCAAAGTTTCGGTAGAAGATTTCCGGGAATTTGTTGATTTTTTATGGTTGCACCTCTTACCTACAAAGCATCACATTACATTAAGAGACTGAAGAATTCGCCAAATTTTGCGAAATTCCTATACATGGATTCTGTAAACCACATCTGCTTTGTTTCATCGTCAATTTTCGTAAGCAATATACGTTTGAGCCATAGACATCGCTTCTCGGCACCATTACCTAAAACGTGCAGTCTTCGACTTCAGAGTTTTTGGCGATGCGATGTAATTCCATTTAATTTCTTTCCACATACATGTAAACAAGACTTCTAATAAAAAGATGACTGGAGATTCGACGCCACAATTGGATTAAACGCATGAGCAATAAATTAACGAAGTTTCAGAGAATAGTTTTGATCTGACTAAAGGCCACGAGAATAGGAAAATAACCAAAGGGGACTGGTCCATGAGTGCAATGCATTCTCATCTCATTGCTTACGTGTCACATTCAGCATGACGTCTTGAAAAAAAGAGCGACTATACATTTTATTAGTATAGATGTATTCAACTATATCGAATTTAGATTTTATTGAATGGGAAAAACATTACAAAGCGATAACGCTCGTTTATATTTTATAGGCAACTGAAATTTTTCGTTTTATTTCCAAACATCACACTACCCATTATCAAAACTTTAATCCGCTGTTTAAAAAAAAGAAAAAGGCCAAGTGAGGATATATGCAAGTGAGGATATAGAATATTAGGAAATGAAGTTGTTTGTGTCTCTTCGAAACTCTTTTATGACCAGTAGTTCAAAAACGATTTTTTTCAATTTTTTTCTAACGTAACTTTGCTTTATTAATTCCTTTGGTGAGTCTTGATGGCAGTTTTAAAAATGTGCCACATTATTTAAATAAAGCTAAGTAAACTACAGAATACAAACTCTAAATTAGCTAAATATTTTGAAAATGCACCATCATCAGGCGCAACTCAACATGAAGCAATAACGTAATAAGTCAAAACTACTAAGCTATCGAGCACATATCTTGTAAATTTGATATAATCTCAAGGAATCCTCGAACATTTTCAACAATCACACGAGTAACATAAATCTTCAACAATAATCTCAAAAGTATCCAATAACCTCGAAACTAACCTCGATGGATTACTTCAAAATTATATCGACGATGTAACTCAAAACTATACAAGAGGCAACTAAGCCCGATGCAATACGACTAACCTTTATCGCCCTTGGTGTTACAATGAGTAGAGCTATGCTTTGCTTCATTGTGATTCGGGTTTGATTCCCGGTGGTTGCAAAAACAAAATTTGTCATTAAAGGACAATAAATCCTCTAGAAGAGTAACGAAAAGCTCGTCTAATCTTAGAATTGTAATCATAAAATCATGGAATCATCTTGAAAAAACCGAAAAATCCCTACGAATTTAAAATAATCTGACAAATACTAA
This sequence comes from Tipula vernalis, assembly GCA_958295665.1. Lineage (NCBI taxonomy): Eukaryota > Metazoa > Arthropoda > Insecta > Diptera > Tipulidae > Tipula > Tipula vernalis. The sequence goes on from OY282560.1 coordinate 108,067,645, forward strand.
GCAGCCTTCTCTTTACCTTAAATAATCTCAAAAATTTATGACAAAACATCGGTGTCAAAGCTACCCAATGCTAACAAACTTCTTACAAATTTCGAGTATAAACGAGAAATTTGAAAAGGCTCGAATACTTTTGAAAGCTCATGTAATCTTAATTGTTCTATCCAGTTTGATAAAATCTCGAAAATGTTGAATAAAATGTCCAATAAAAGCCAAACAAATGATTAACAAACTTCTAGTAATTTATCTTTAATAAATGAGTTTAATGTTTATAGGGGTTGTAGCCATTGTTGCCTTGTATATGTTTGAAATTTAATTTAATTTAGCGGTTCCAATTTGAGCTTAAATCTAAAGGCTTCACGGCTCGTCTGAACGCGGCTCAACCCAAAAGTACTTGCACTTCTGTTTTTTTTTATGGCATCATGTTCCCTCAGGTCTAACAAATAAGATAAAAGTTTTTTTGAAATCATCCACCGGCCAGTTTACATTTTCGCGCCAAAATTCGAAAATTGGAACCAAAAAAACGGTTTTTTGGTCTGAAAAAGTGAAATATCTTATTTTGTATGCCCTTCCGGAGGATTCCAGCATACAAAGATCGAAAGAGGAAAGTCTCAGGAAGAGAATGCAGAAAAGTACAGGTCAAAATGTTGCTATTTGCGAATTATTTCTCTCTTTGTCGATAGATGTCTTCTAAACACATACGTGGGGAAATAATGAATTATTTCAAACAAATTAAAACTCAAGAAAGTCGAGAAGAACAAAAACCTTTATTTCAGTAACATTAATTCAAGTTTGATTCAATTAATTATAGTGGAAACTATTATATTCAATTACAGCTCTCATTAATTTATCATTATAATCTGGGTGGTTTTCAGAAACTTGATATTTGTTCCACATTGTCTTGAAATCAGATTGCACTGTCTCCATGGCCTGTTCACTGTAAAACTCCAATCCTCTTCTATGACCTTCACAAAAATCTTCTATATGATAAAATACTGCATGTACTTATTGTGTGACTGATAGCCCTAGGGCCAAAATAGCTAGTCGTGAATTGAGCGGTAGATTCTTTGTAACAATCATTTAATTCGATTCCAAAACAATTGTGATTAAAATCCTTCAGTGTTTCCACAAATTTCAAACAACCAATGGAACAAACGATTCCAATAATATTCTACATGAATTGCCATTGAATTTGGTACCTCCTTGAGTAAATTCTCGTTGAACATTGCATAGGTTGATCCATTCTGTTGTTTCAGAAACAAATTCATCTTCCATATGGCTGACTATTTTATTAATCACACCAAGCATTAGATGTAGTTCTGGAGGAGGAATAATGTCAAGAATCTTTTTATCGTCATCAGCTGAAAAAACTGGAGGATTGATACAGCTTTTGAAATTTTTCGCATTTTTCGTTATCGATCCGCCAGCGTTTCTTTAAGCTTCAAAATATGAGGTTGAGTTTCCCACAGTTCGCCGATGTCCGACGTGCTCCAAATTTGTGCTTTCACAAAGGCACCATGTACAAGGGTACGTCGATGAATGAGACATATTCCCTGTCAGAATGTTGGCTAATTTGAGATCAGTCGCTATCGTACCAGAAAAATCCTCAATTTTCAATATTTTCCATATTGCTGACACGTTTTCATTATTCTTTTGAGCCGATTTCACAATAGCATAAGAATAAAGATTTTCTTAACGCCTGAGCCAGCAAAAGCTTTAGCAAACACGCCATCATCATACTTTTGACGTTTTTTCTCCTGTTGACAATTTTCAGTTGAATCATGTTGAACAGACAGGCACACCTTCAAAAAACCACCGCCACCGTCAATTCCAAATTTTAAGTGCTGATTTCTAATATCCCGCTGTTTCTCGATATGAGAAATCTTCAAGAGTATGGCAGTAAACTATGGTACATTGGATTGGTGTGCTCATTCGAGCTTTGATGGTTACAAAATCTATTGTCTTAGCACAAAAGAAACTTTTTACCTCGCCATTCTTCTGTTCCAGGCTTTTTTTCAATCCTGGCTCAATTATCGCCCGCTTTTTGGTAGCAACTCTCAAAGCGGTCGCTATATCAAGAGTAGTCTTTGTACTAAGATTCAATTTTGTTTTGATTTTCAAGAAATCGGCTGTGGATATATTCGAAGCTGGTTCCTCTTCATTTTGCTCGTGGGGATTTATGTATAATTTCATGGAGTTTCCTCCACGTGCCTGAGTAAGGGAGACCGTCGAATCTTTTTTGTTTACTTTGTCATCAATGTCATGTTGTTGAATTGCAATTTTACTGATTAATGTTGACGCCACTTGTTCCATTACTTTCTCCCCCATATATAATTGCATATATTATCAACTTGGGCAGTTTTGATGCATTTATGAGGTGTTCCTCGTTTGGGATCGCTAAAACATTTGGAACAACGTTTGATGCATTTCCCGTCAGCCGATTTTTTTTTTGTTAAGAAGTTGCATGGATATCACATTACTTCGAGCAATCTGGCACAAATAGCACTGATAGGGATTTTAAGTCCTAGATCTCGTAGTTAAACTTACACTCAAAAACTTAGAATAATCAGGTAGCTCGACAATCTTGGAGGGAACGATTTCTGGATCGGCACTGGGAAGTTGTCGGTAGACGTTCCGTTTGCATCCGTCACAAAGAACATTCGGCAGTCTTTCTTCACACAAGATATTGTCCACACGATGTTTCAGTAATTTTTCTAGAATCGATTGCAGCGAGGCTTCTATCTTGAACATGACATTATTCTTTTTTAAGCACAACAAACAAATTTTACTCCGGTTCTCTTCGTGTGAAAGTGCGCGGGCAACTTTTGGAGGATTAAAAATTTTCGACATTATGGAAAACTGAAATGAACTGATCGAGGGAGAAAACTTTTCTGCTTTTCTTGTAACCTGCCTATTGCATTATCTTCCTGAGACTTTTCATAAAACATAAGATATTTCACTTTTCCGACCAAAAAATCATTTTTTTGGTTCCATTTTTCGAATTTTGGCGCGAAAATGAAAACTGGTCGGTGGATGATTTCAAAAAAACTTTTATCTTATTCATTAGACCTTAGGGAACATGATGCTATAAAAAAAACAGAAGTGCAAGCACTTTTGGGTTGAGCCGCGTTCAGACGAGCCGTGGCTTCGTCCTTCGAAGCCGTCTCACTAAATTGGTGTTTTCCAGTATACTACGGGTGTCGTCATTTTGGTGTTGACTAAGACGCTCCAAGTGTTGTTTCGCGTGTCTTTTGATTTCTTCGCTGACGTATTCCACCTTTAGATCTCTATGCAGGTTGTCATTTCTTATGTATTACGGTGCATTCAATATGTCACGTAGGACTTTATTTTGGAAACCTTGAATTATTTTAATGGGGGTCTTCTTAGCACAACCCCAAAGCTTAATACCGTAAGTCCATATTGGTTTTAATATTTGCCGATATAAGAGCAACTTGTTATGTAATGTTAGCTCAGAGCGCCTTCCTATGAGCCTGTACATGTTCCTGTATTTGATGTTTAATTCTTCCTTTTTCTTTTTCACATACTCTTTCCATTTTAACTTGTACTGATTTCGCTTCATTCAGCTTGATTCGCCACCTTTTCGTCCAGTTGCTCACTGTGTTAGTGGCTCTCTGTGGTTTTCTTGTCGCTTCTTCTATGGTGTTACCAGTTGCAAGGATTGCAGTATCATCAGCGTATGTTGCAATGGTTGTTTCATCGGAATTTGCCAGATCTCGTGTATAAAGAAGATACAGTACTGACCCTAGGACGCTGCCTTGCGGTATTCCTATTGATATTTTTTTTAATTCAGATTATTCTTCTTCATATTTAACCCGGAAGTAATGATCGTTTATGTTAGATTTTAGAATCTAATAAAACTGCCACACTTCGTAAAACCAAGAGCTACATCCAAGAAGATACTGGAACATATTTTCTTTTTTTCCAGCAGATCTTGATTTTCTCTAAATCCAAATTGATGTGGAGGAATTAGACTTCTTTCTTCTATTATTGGTTTTAACCTCAACAGCAATAGTCTTTCGAAAATTTTTGAAATTATTGGAAGGAAAGAAATGTTTATTTGGTTTTGGTATCATGATAACCTGTGCTGCCTTCCATTGGCTTGGGGCATATTTCAGTCTGAACATTGCCGTTGATTATTTGGAGTAATTTTCTTAGTCCTATTTCCGGTAATGCTTTAACTATTTGGCCTGTAATTAGATCGTATCCAGTAGATTTTCTTGCATTTCAGTTGTTGATTACTACTTTCAACTCTTGTAGCATAACTTCACGTATTTCAAGTTCGTCCACTTTGTTTACTGGAGTTATATTTTCATCTGCTGATTGTCTAGACAGAGGTTGGAAGCTTTCTAGCCCAGCTTATATTATCACATTGCCCTGCGTTATTGGTCTCTTCAAGAATTTTGTAGCTTTCCAAAGCGAGTACTCAGTATCTTTTTCTCCAGTTAGACAACTTAAGTATTTGTTGATTGTGGTGTTCTTAATTTCCTTGATTAGATTTTTTAGTTTATCACATGGATAATTGAGAACTTTTTTATTTTGCGGTGCACGATTCCTCTGCCAGGCTTTGCGTGCTTTCCTTTTCTCTCGAACCAATTCTCTGCTTTTTGAATATTATCATTAAATAATTCTAGTTCCTCTTCTATCTGTGTCGGTGTTATAATTGACATTTGCAGTTCAATATTCAAATTAATAAGTTCCTGCAATTAGTTTTATTGTTTGTTAACTAACCTAAGCGGACTTTCTTTGTTAACTACAGTTGAGCTGATAGATTGAGAGTTCCTTACTGTTCTCAACACAAATAGAGTTCTCGCACATTTCCTTTGTAATATGAAAGTCTATGAGGTGAAGTATATCATTCCTATCCACTGGCCAGTGCGTTGGCTTGTTTCCAGAATGAAAATCCCAATTAAGTGCTCTTCCTGCTTTGAACAGCTCTTTTCCTTTATTGGTTGTAAGTCTGGATCCCCAATAGTGTAGTCGCCTAGTACTAAAATATATATTCTCCTTGGTACAAATTAAATACGGCGCCTATGCGTTCAACTTGTACTAATAATATTTATTCCCCTAGATACAAACTAAAAACGGCGACTATGTAAACTGGTAATCATCGTGTGCATCGTACGCTTATTCTTATTGGTTCGTTTAAAATTGGTTGTAGTACGTGTGATTTGATTGGTTGTTTTGCGTCAAACGTTTTAAAAAACGAAAATGTAACAAAGAGACAAAGAAAAAGGGGATACGAGTTAGTCGCGTCATGCAAAAAGGTTGATTGTTATTCGGGATAAAATATTATTGTTTTTGGAGTTCTTATGTTTTAAAAGTAATAAAATTAAGTGTCGAATTATTTATGTGGTTTATTTAAGTGTTATTCTAATAAAAAGCCCCTCAAATTTTTAGAAGTGGGATAGATACGAACAATAAAAGTACGGTCGTAAGACGCTAAGCGTGGAATTTTTTTTTTAGTCTTAAAAGTGTTATTGTAAGTGCGAAAAAACGCGATCGAATAGAACATTTAAGTGAATTTGAATTAAAAAAAAAAAACAAGTAAAATGAACTTATTAGTGAGGAAAAAAAGTGTAAATAATTTTATTCAACGAAAGTTTCGATTATGGCGGACTACGATCATATGCTTGTTTCTGCACTAGAAGCAGAGTGCAAAATGCGCGGTGTGGACCATCAAGGGAACCGTGAAGAATTAATAGAAAGGTTGATCCAAGTGGATCACAATAATGCGGAGAACAATAAAATGACGGGCGGAATGGTTGAGTACACAGTAACGATGGCGAGTGAAAGTGTGGTGAATAACAAGGTGGCGAGTGAAATTAGTGCGCATCACATGGAAATGATGATGAAGGAGATAGATTTTCTCAAAAGAGAAAATGAATTATTAAAAAGGGAAAATGTGTTGCTGGAAAGAGAGCGGCAATTAGTCGAACGATGTAGTCAATCACCAGTATCCGGTAAGCTAACACCGGCCGCACCAGTAGTTGGATATGAAGATTTAATCAGCAAATTTGAAGGAGAGATGAATACGTTGAGTTTATTCAAAAAGCAAATTGACATAGTGAGTGGGTCATTTACAGTGGACGAGAAAAGGATGCGTCTGATCGTTATTCGGAAATTGAAAGGAAAAGTTTTGAAATTGTTCCAGTCGAATCCAGAGCATGTTAAGCTCAATTTAGTGGAAATGTTAGAGAAAATAGAAAGTTTATTCTCCGCGAAACCAGATCTAGCACTGGCTAGAAGAGCTTTTGATAGTCGATTATGGGGAGCACAGGAGTTCTTCGTGGATTATTTTCACGATAAAATTACCATGGCGGGCGAGTTAAATATCAACGAAGACGAATTAGTCCTGAGCATTATTCATGGCATGAATGATGTTAATCTTGAAAATAGTGCACTGATATTAGGACCAAAAGATACAGGAGAATTATTCCAAGCATTTAAGAGTTGCCGAAAAAATAAATTTGAAAATATGTATCGAGTCGCGGCATTTAAAGATCGAACAGCGGTAAAGCCAAGCCAGCCGGACAGTCGGCAACCAACATCATCTAAAGCCGCAATTACTCGTTGCTATAATTGCAACAGGATGGGACATGGACTAAGCCAGTGTACAAAGCCCATTAGATCGAGAGGTACCTGTTATATTTGCGGGAAAACGGACCATTATTCTTCCAAATGTTCGAAACGAGAACAATCATCAAAGGGTGCTTGCTATACATGTGGTCAGACTGGTCATTATTCAACAGGATGCCCAAAACGAAATCAAATTCCGCAAGAAGGTCCGGATCCAAAGAAGAAATGATTATCAATTCATGTCGTAGGTGTGAGTGAGTCAGCAGAAAGTTTTATTCAAGCGTCAGAGGCATTATTCGATACCGGCAGTCCGGTAAGTCTAGTTAAGCATAAACTAATTATAAATAATGATTTTATTCCAAATAGAAATATTAAATCTAATTATGTAGGAATTAATCAATCAACATTAAATGTTTTAGGCTCAGTGAATTTATTCATTGAATATAATAATAAAGTTGTAAATAATCAGTTCCTGATAGTTCCGGATGAAACAATGAAGTATGATTTACTCCTGTAAAGCCACGAGATTGGGTAGGTATCTTTTACGTCTTCAAGACCCAATTCCTCTAATCCCACAATGTTTAGATGTTTTGTTGTAATCGCTGTATCACCTTGAATGACCGCGTAGCTGCGTTCTAATCTCAAAATCCGGTTGAAAGCCAATTAAAATATGTTTTGTTGCGGTATCAAATCGTAGTCCAGGTACAAAGCGGCGTCAGAAAGTTCGATGGGGTATGCGGATAATCCAGGTAATGCGGTAGTAAAGTTAATAATTTCACGGTATATTCGTTTTATTAGTCGCTGTATATTTTAGGTTTTTTTTTATTTTATTTTCACTTATAAATTTTGTTGTTTATCTCACGAGAGTCACTGCTAGAATATTCTATTTTTTACTTTATATAAAACAATTCACAAAAAATAAATTCTCAATTGCAATTTATATAATAAGTGACATCTGTGTAAAATAGCTTAATTATGTGTTACAATAAAATCTCAATTATATAATAATAAGTGACATCTGTTTAAAATAATTTAACTACGTGATACAATATGGTTAAACCATAAATAATTTTGGTACAAAATTTCTTCGACTTATAATAACATACCTAGTATAATATTATCCATTTTGTCTAAAAACATGAAGTGTCAAAATTGAAAATAATAAAAGTAAACAAATTAATTGGTCTATGGTAAGTTCAATGACTCGATATAATACAAATTTTCAGATTAAATATATTGATTTTACATTTACAGATACCAAAATATAAGAGAAAAAGCAAACTTCTAATGAATTAAATTATCAGATAAGTATAAAGTTAAATACATATATGATCAAAATGATTCTTTGTTTGTTTTCTTTTATTTTTAGGTTATGATTCTTAACAACTCCTAGGAACTGATTCTCTTAATTTGTTCAATATTAAATTGGTAGAGTTAGATTGCTCTGAAATAATGGATGAGCCAAATGTAGAAATCGAAATTAAGCATTTAATGATGATTGATACAGTAGAACCGAATGATTGTAATTTAAATGTTAATCGTATGTTAGACTATGCCACTATTTGTGACATAGAAAATATTATTTTCCAATATCGTAGTCAAATTCATAGTAAATGTGAATCATTCCAAAAATCGGAAATAAATATTAAATTAATAGGTTGCAATTCAGACCAAGAGTTATTCCGTTTTAGTCCCAGAAGATTATCCTTTTACGAGAAGGAAAAAATACAAGAGATTTTAGACGAATTACTTAAAGATAAAATTATTCAACCAAGTGAGTCCCCAAATTGTTCACCTATCATTCTAGTCAAAAAGAAAACTGGTCAATTAAGAATGTGTGTGGACTATAGAAGTCTTAACAAAATTACTGTACGTGATAATTTTCCGATCCCGTTAATTGAAGATCAGCTCATGTTACTCCAAAATAAAAGTTATTTTTCGTCGTTGGATCTTAAAAGTGGTTTTCATCACGTCCACATGCATCCTAACTCAGTCCCATTAACGTCATTTGTTACTCCAATGGGGCAATACGAATATATTCGTATGCCGTTTGGACTTAAAAACGCACCGTCCGTTTTCCAAAGGTATGTACATAATATCTTCCAACCAATTATGTCAACAGGGCATGTTCTTCTATATTTGGATGATATTTTAGTTGCAACAAATACAATACAGCAGCATCTTGAGATTTTAGAAATGGTTATGAATATTTTAGCTAGACATAATTTGGAATGAATTTTAGCAAGTGTCGATTTGGGTATAAGTTCATAGATTATTTGGGTTATTCAGTGTCTAGTGAGGGAGTTAGTCCAACGAAGGCAGGAATTGATTCGGTAGTTAATTTTCCAGTCCCAAAGAATACAAAAGAAGTTCACAGTTTTATTGGTCTATGTTCCTATTTCCGTAAATTTATTCAAGGATTCCACCTAGTCGCAAAGCCGTTACAAGATTTATTAAAGAAAGACTCGTTATTCACATTCAATCAAAAAGAGCTAGAATCATTCGAATTACTTAAAAAAATGCTGGTTAGTTCTCCGGTATTAGCGATTTATAACCCGAAAGACGAAACCGAATTACATTGCGATGCAAGTTCATTAGGTTTTGGTTCGATTCTTATGCAGAAAAAGTCGGATGGTAAATTTCATCCCATATTTTATTATTCCCGTAGAACTACGGAACCAGAAAGTCGATATCATAGCTTCGAGTTGGAAACGCTTGCTATTATTTATTCCCTTCAACGTTTTCGGATTTATCTGCAAGGTTTAAAATTTAAAATAATAACGAATTGTAACGCATTAACGCTAGCTCTTAACCGAAAAGAAATTAATCCTCGGATCGCCAGGTGGGCACTCGAGTTGCAAAATTATGATTATTCAGTGGAGCATAGATTAGGAAACAGAATGGCACATGTGGATGCATTAAGCAGATCCACAAATATTTTCGTTTTAGAACAAAATACATTCGAACAAACTTTGTCAATCGCACAGTTGCGAGATCCAATTATTAAGGATATAAAGTCGAGATTAGAGACTAAAGATTTGCCTTTCTTTGAAATGAGAAATGGTCTCGTTTATCGGAAGGATAGTCAAAAGATTTTATTCTATGTTCCAATGGAAATGGAAGATTATGTTATTCGAACGTGTCACGACGACGTAGGTCATATAGGTGTAGACAAGGCTTATGAATTGGTTAGTCGAACTTATTGGTTCCCTAAGTTAAAGTCTAAAATAAAAGAATACATACAAAAATGTCTAAAATGTGTCACTTATTCCCCTAACAGTGATAGAGTTGAAGGGTTTCTCAATGAGGGTAAGAAAGAATAAATCCCTCTCGATACAATTTACATTGATCATAGCGGTCCAATTGATAATTCGACCAAATGGAGAAAGAAACATCGGTTCGTAATCATCGACGGATTTACGAAATTTGTGAGATTATTCGCTGTAGGGACTACAAGGACAAAGGAAGCAATAGATGCGCTGCAGACTTATTTTGAGACCTATAGTAGGCCACGTAGCATAGTGTCTGATGGAGGGAGTTGTTTTACATCAAAGGAATTTCAGGATTTTATTCAAGCAAATAATATTATTCATGTAAAGATAGCAACAGGTTCGCCTCAGGCCAATGGCCAAGGACAGTTATTCCTATGCTGGCCATCAGATAATTTGGATAATCCTTGGTACAAAAAGTTAGGTCAAGTAGAATTCGCAATTAATAATACCATTAATCGGTCAATTGGCGAAACCCCAAGTAAACTTTTATTCGGAATTAATCAAAGGGGCAATTGTAATGATTTAATAAGGGAATTTGTGGAAAAAGAGGTTATTCAAGATACGAGAAATTTAGAAAGCGATAGACTCAAAGCTGTACAGAAAAATAAAGCAGCACGCGCGTACAACAAATACAGTTTCGACAAGAAAAGGAAACCGTCAGTTCCACATCAAATAGACGACTATGTAATGATAAAAAATTATGACACAACCCCAGGAATAGTCAAAAAATTAATCCCTAAATGGAAAGGTCCACATAGAATCAAGAAATTACTCCCTAACAATCGATACGTCATTGTTGATCTAGAGGGTCATCAAGTAACAAGAATTCCCTATAATGGCATAACAGAAGCAAAAAATATCAGACCGTATATACAAAATAAGTACATTTTAAGAAGTAGACTATGAATACGTGTTGACGAACACGAGTATATTATTCCAATTAATTATTCTACCCGGGTAAGATAGAAAATTTTAATCACTCTGTATTAAACATTCTTTCTCGTTTAGTGAATTAGTCTAAGTTTTAGGTTGGCCAAAGTTTTAATCATTCCCTAAGAGCGGATTTTGTTAAGTTTGTTGCGTTAATAGAAGGATGAACTGATCACTCATATTGTTGTTGACAATGCTTATTTTATTTTTTTAGTCCAGTTGATGCTGCAGTTATTCACACGAGATTTATTCGGATGTCAGATTTATTCAACAAATATTATACGAGAGAAGTGAAAAAAGAAATTTTATTCTAAAAGAAATTATTCAAGTGTTATTCCGGTCTGAATCGCAGTTAAATGGATATAAATTTTTGTAAATATTATATCTGAAGAATTAAAGATTTATTCCAATAAATACATAACCAAAATAGTTGGTCAATTTTAATATGTATAATCTAGCTGTAAGAAATGTAAAAAATTTGAATTATTTCCATTAGTTTTAATGTTTTATAGAATTAATAAGCATTTACTTTTATAAATTCAAGCGGAAAAAAAAGATAATTAAAATTAAGATTAAATATATTAGGTTAAGATTAATTATGTAAGTTGAGATTTATTCACCAAGACGGAAAGCAATCAATTTATTCACATTTCAATGGTTAATCGGGTCACTTAACAGTCAGGATTGCCGAGTTGTAGTCGCCTAGTACTAAAATATTTATTCTCCTTGGTACAAATTAAATACGGCGCCTATACGTTCAACTTGTACTAATAATATTTATTCCCCTAGATACAAACTAAAAACAGCGACTATGTAAACTGGTAATCATCGTGTGCATCGTACGCTTATTCTTATTGGTTCGTTTAAAATTGGTTATAGTACGTGTGATTTGATTGGTTGTTTTGCGTCAAACGTTTTAAAAAAAGAAAATGTAACAAAGAGACAAAGAAAAAGGGGATACGAGTTAGTCGCGTCATGCAAAAAGGTTGATTGTTATTCGGGATAAAATATTATTTTTTTGGAGTTCTTATGTTTTAAAAGTAATAAAATTAAGTGTCGAATTATTTATGTGTTTTATTCAAGTGTTATTCTAATAAAAAGCCCCTCAATAGGTATTTTTCGCGTTGAAATCACTCTAATGTAGCCCTCCTCATTTAAGTTATGTCGTGGAGGACAGTAAATTGAAGAGACACTGTATTCTTTATTATTGTTTATTTGTACTTTAATAGACATAACTTGCATAGCTGCGGTTTCAATTTATCTTAGTTCATATTGTTTGATGTTATCTTTAATTATTATTGTTGATCCTTTTCTAGCATTTCCTGCTGGGTGGATGGAGTGGTAACAATGGTGTCCTAGTATATTAACATATGAAGTTTTGGTAAAATGGGTCTCGGATACTAGGCAAATATCTATTTCTTCTATGTGTAGGAACATTTCTAATTCTGGAATGTGTTGCATTAGTCCATTTGCATTCCAGATGACTATATTCTTAACGTTTTAGTCATTTTGTTGTCATTTCATCCATGATTTGGCGGTTATTAACCCGATTATTTAAACTTTCTAAGGCTCGTTCTTGTTTAGCTAATCGCATATTTTAAGCTTCTACATTACGAAGTATTCTTCACAATTTCTGAGAATGTTTTACATTCTCGGGGTTTTGGAGCAGGAGGTCTAAGTTAAACTTACTTCATGGTTTGTTTTCGATCGTTTGCTTGTTACACGATGCAATATAACGCAAAACTTAGATAATCGGGAATAAATCATATTAAGCAATTCTATTGTATAAAATTAAGCAAAAAGAAATTCGTGAGAGCGTTCCAAACCAATTGTGAAAAAAATCGATTTATTGCAAGCGTGATAATTTAAGTCAGAAGCCGCCACTAAAAATAACACCTTTTTAAATAACCCTACACTGAAAGAAAAAACTGGGTAATTACAAACAAAAAAAATGGTTAAATTAATGATGCACTATGATTGTTTTTCAACCGACCTAGCGCTTGTTTATTGATACTAAATTGGCTAGGTTATTTTTTAAATTATAACTTAGCACAGGTAAACTCAAACAAAATGTTACACTCATTGGCCGGTTATCGTAACATTAGCTACCCATTTAACTTAACTATGGTTTTAAGTAAACATTCCTAAATTATTTAAGCACTATTAGATTAAACCAACCAACAATCTTAATGTTCACATAACTAAGTACAAAGTTAATTTTAATCCAATTTTCAACAAACTGCTCAGTTAAGATAACTTTTGTTGACAATTGAAACAACTTAGCACCAAGATTAGTTTTAACCAAATTTTGAACTAACCGCTCAGTTAAGATAACTTTTGCTGACCATTGAAACAACTTAGCAAATGTTAATTTTAACGAAATTTTCAACCATTGAAACAACTAAGCACCAAGGTTAGTTTTAAATAATTTTCAACTAGCCGCTCAGTTAAGATAACTTTTGCTGACCATTGAAACAACTTGGCATAAATGTTAATTTTAACGAAATTTTCAACTAATTGCTCAGCTAAAAAAACTTTTGCTGTCCATTAAAAAAACTCTGCGCAAATGTTAAATTTAACGAAATTATGAGCTTGTTGCTCAGTTAAAATAACTAACCGCAAAGGGTAATTTAAACCAAATTTTGAACTAATCGCCCAGTTAAGGTAACTTTTGCTGACCACGAAAACAACTAAGCACAACGGTTAGTTTTACTCAAATTTTAAGCTAATTACTCAGTTAAGATAACTTTTACTTGCCGTTGAATTATCTAACCACAAAGGTGAATATATATATATATATATATATATATATATATATATATATATATATATATATATATATATATATATATATATATATTTATATATATATATATATATATATATATATATATATATATATATATATATATATATATATATATATATATATATATATATATATCTCGCATTTAGCATGTGATTTAATAAATTAAGTTTGTAAAAGGTAAGTATTAGGTATATCAGTATAGATGTATGTATTTATATAAGTGAATAAATCAAATTTTCTAGTGTAATATTTCTGTTAAATAATTAATTTATTAAGTAATATTTTTATTGTAAATTATTATTATTATAACATTTATGTTTCTTAATTTATTATAATTAATTTATTTAATAATATGTGTACGAATAGTAAAAGCAAATCAAATAATAAAAGTTAATTTTAAAATTCATTGTCAATTATAAAAATGATCTAATTATTTTTTAAGTGATGTTCCGGTTTATAAACCATTTAGCGAAATGTAATATAAAAATTTGTTAACTTCAATTCATTATCAATTATATTATTAAAGTTATATAGATAAATATATTATAATTAATATTAATACTAATTATCCATTTGCAGAGTGTTGTAACTATTGGCATTGGGTCGTCGTATTTTGTTCTATTTCGTAGAAAAATAACTGTAAGAAAAGCCACGGATTGTAAGCAGCCTTTGGCCAAATCTAAATTTGTGGTCGCCGAGGATGATAAAAAACTCACTAAAGCTAGTGTCGTCACCTATGGCACCAAGAAGTGGTTGGACCTTTTCCTTGCGTGTTGCATGATCTAGTCTAGTATCGTTTAATTTTTTTGTTAGATCATTGGCATCTTCTGCTTTAATAATGAAACAAGCTTGGGCATCACCAATGGTTGATTTTTTGAATGCGTTTTATGCATTTTTTGTACTGGTGGTACCAATGCAGGTAAAAGGTACATTAGTTGCAGGTTATATGGATCTAAAATAGATAAAAAAAATACCCATTAATATTGAGATAAAATCGACAGTGTTCAATAATTTTTACCTTTAGTTAACTGCTGTCTTGACTTTTGTAGCGTCTCGAATAGTAACTTACTACGAGGGTCTTTAATGTTTGATTTATACAAATCTTCTATTTTTAAAACAGTTTTCCCACTTCTCGTATATTGTTCTGTGCCCTGGAAACCGCATTTGAAAATCTAAAGATATCTGAAAACAAAGTATACATAGTTAGTTCAGAGAGAAGTATCGAGTATTTTTTTAATGTTGAAACTTACAAGTTCTGGAGCTCGAAAAAATGTGTACAACGGCCATTTTTCAAGTATTTTTTTAATGTTGGCATCAGAGCATTCTATATTTTTCTTTATACGTATTTCGGCCGTTTCTTTCCACAGCTTAACCACTTCTTCCCATGGTGTCCTTATATGTTTGAGCTTACTTTTGGCTGAATTAAAATCTTCTATACTTATTTCTTGGTGCAACTCTTCAGCACATCGAATGTTACCTAAGTCAAAAAATTTAAGGACAAAAGAATAATTATTTACAACTTTGTAAATTGACAATTACACAAAAAATATATGACGTTTGTTTGGGGAAAAATGCTTTGAATAATTGACAACTAATAAAATAATGTTTCTTCAAAAACGTAGTCATACTTCGTAATCTTTATATGTCTAATATTGACGATTTTGATGTTTTACGTTAAATTTTGAATTATTTAGTTATTTAAATGTTCTACCTGATGCAATTTCTGGTAAATTAGTACGCTGTGATTTATTGGCATATCTGGTCAATTTTTTTTTTTTTTGATTTTGGAATCGGTCATATAATTTGCCTTTAGCTGGATCGTGCCCTCTGGACAAAAAATATGTTGCCTGAAATATATAAAACGTGGAATTCACCTTCGCATGAACAGTATCTACCGTGGTAGATATCACAATTTCCCTTTCTCAATAACTCAGTGAGTTTTCATCCAATCATTATCCGGCTTCAGCTATGTGAATAATTTTTCAATTTATTTCAGAAAATTATTCACATAGCTGACGCCGGATAATGATAGGATGAAAATTCACTGAGTTATTGAGAAAGGGAAATTGTGATATCTACCCCGGTAGATACTGTTCAGGCGAAGGTTAAATTTATAAATCTTTCGAAATCCGTCATTTTTTACTTGTGACTCTGAGGGAAACAAATGTACGATTTCGTTTGCTATAGCTCTGCACCTGGCTACCCCAACGTTAATGTTCTCATGATTAAAGTGGTAATCAACTATCTGATGTACTACTGTAGTCCGTGAATTATTTGTCAATTTGGGAAATTTAACATAATCGGCAATAATGTTTCGGCCAGCCTCGTTCCTTTTTAATATTTCTTCAACTGACTAGAAAAGATATGAAAATTTTAGTGTTATGAAAATGTTATATTTTTTTTACCATCAAATCCAAATTTTTGGAAAAACCAGGCTGCAGAACTACTTCTTGTGAAGCCTGTTGTGGTAAACTTTTCACCCGATTGTTGTGAGAAACATACGGTTCTTCAAAACAATTCATTTGCCTCTGCCATGGAAATAAACAGTGCTCGAAATGGATTCGATCGCCTAGCTCATTTTTTTCAAATAATTGCTCTAGATGTATATATTTAATATATTTTAGACGTTCAGTAGTATTTATTTTCAAGTCTATTAAAGTTTTATTAAATAAAATAAAATTTCATTACAAAATATTCTAATTCAAAATTAAATTAATATCACCTTTAAACTTTCGATCTAAATTTTGTAGTCCCCAAGTTTCCAGTAATTTACACATTTCCAATTCTGCGTGGTCAATAGGTAGTTCAGTTTATAAATTGTTTGTATCATACGGCAGGCCATAAGGTAGGTTTATATTATTGAAATTATATGTTTGATTATTTCATTTTCTAGCATTATTGGATAATTATTTAGTTCCTCGTTATTATTATTAGATGTCATTTTGTATGTTGTTATTGTTGTGTTTTGAATTAACTGTCCTGATGTATCTTTTAAAATATTTCAAACATGTATGTATATATGTAGATTAATCAAAAAAATGTTTGGAGCGTACCACAGTTCCATTTTTAATTTTATAAGAATGGATTGGAGGGCTATTAAAATAAGTGATTGGTAAAATGAACCGACTTTCACTTCTATTTAAAATTTTGTGAGATACGAAATGTTTAAGGTAAATCGTACAGAATTTATAGCCAATTATGTATGGTAATTTGTCATTTATTTGTATAAATAGGCATTCGGCCTTGTACAGTTCTATATTGTTAGGGACTGCTTTAATTAGAAAATCACCAACTTTATAAATAGTACCCCTATATTGGATTTCCGAATAAAATAATAAATTAGATAACAAAAAACCAAAACTTAATAAATTATCATTTGAAATTATGAAATCGATCAGATTTGGTTTGTCTGTCAGTAATGCAGATTCCGTGGGTTCTAGAATATACTTCGCGAATTTTAATTGAAATTTAATCGCCAAACTCAGCGTAACATTTCTTCTGCTGGTAATATTTCGAGAATATTTTTTTAGTTCTAAATGCTTTGCTTCATAGTGAAAACAGTTAAAGTGCTTCAGTGGGCCTGAGCAACGAATAATCCGAGGGTAATGAACAAGAAAATGAAATTTTGGTTTTAAATTATCACTAAAAAGTCTAACATAAGCTAGATTATGTTTTTCAATTTTTTTTGTTAGGTCTAAAATCATTTCTTCCGTGAATTTGGGAGATAGTAACAAATCTATCAATTCTACGAATTCAACAAAGAATATCCAAATATCATCTGAAGGAGGAATTCGATCACCAATAATGAGTGACAAGAAATGAATGAAGTGCCACATTTCACGAGCTGAGAAATGTAATATTTTATTTTTCAAATGAATCATTTTTGTATCTTTTGAAATGTTGCCTATTTCAGTTTCATCATAAGGAAACGTTCCCTTTAATTTGTTCAACTCTTCTAAAGTAAAATATTTTTTGATTTCTATAAAATTTTGCAATATATTTGATAAATTATAGTGACATATACCCTCAAAAATGTCATGCATTAAATCGGCAAAATAATTTTCAACAGAGTCTCGCCACTTATTCCGGTTGAGGAAACATCATTTAAATGTATATCTATATTATAATTTGAAACAGTTCGAATCTTTTTCAAATTTTCTATAGATTGTAACTGGGCTGTACTTTTATTTTCTTTACAGAGTAGACAGTAATAATGAGCCGAAAATGATTTACTAAACTCAAGTAAACTGTTAATGCCCAAATTGTCGCCCAGTACCAAACCCAAGATAAAATGTACAGTTGTTTTTCCATCTGGTAAATCTAACAAAATACCATTAGTTTCTAAGCGTTTCAATTCATCAATTAAAAAATAGAAACATGAGTCATTTCCATGATCTCTTACGAAATATGATCTTACCAATGCTGCAATTTGGATGTCCTTTAATTTTGACGAATTGCCGATAGTTGGAAAGGAATAATAGAGAGCAGTTACAGCATGTGTTCGCGTGTGAGAACCCAACGGATTATTGGTTTCAAAATCATCAATATAAAGAAAATATGGAATAATTTCCCGACTCTTGTATGGAGCACATTTCTGTTGCCATAACGTTCCTTGAATAAAATGCTTTATATATCTAGAACCATTTTCTAATAATTCTTTCTTTTTTAGGTGAGATTCAAATACCATTTCCTTTTCAAAAAAATTTTGAATTGAAAATGTAGTGGAAAACAATGCCTTTGTTATTTTTTTCATCAAATGTTGGTATACCAGTGCGATATAAAGGGTTTTCCAATAAGGACTTGACAACTTTGAACATTCACTGTGAACGCACCCTTAAACCAATAACAAAACTGTCAGTGTCAAAACATTCAGTAAAGACAACATTTTCATCATGATAAAGTACACGAATGAACAACGTTTACAAAAAATTAAAATTTACTACAAGTCGGTGACTGCAACTTTAAGAGCGTTAATTCCAATTTTTGGTCGTAATTATCGTCCCAGTAGATAAGCAATTCATAATCTAGTGAAAAAATTTGAGTCTAAATATTCGCTGTCGGATGTTCCCGTGCCAGTGAGACAACGAGTTGGTCGAAGTGCCGAGAATATTGCTGCCGTTCAAGCGTCTGTCGCAAACGAACCAAAATAGTCGATTCGCTGCTACAGAGACATGTTGCAACGTTATTTCTTTGGTCAATTGCATGAGCTAGACATTAATGATATGTGGTTTCAACAAAATGGTGCGATATGTAACACAGCGGGTCTAACAATCGGCTTATTGAAATCTAAATTCGATGAACGCATTATATCCAGAAATGGTCTTGTCGATTAGCCGCCTAGATCGTGTGATTTAACATCTCTAGACTTTTTTTTATGGGGCTACGTTAAATCATTGGTCTATGCCAATAAGCCGGCGCCGTTAGAGGAGCTCAGAGCCAATATTGAACTAGAGATACCGACCGTTTCGGTTGAAATGTGTGGCCGAGTAACCGAAAATTGGGTTCAACGAATCGACACTTGCAAACGTTTCCGTGATAAAATATGAACGATGTCGAATTTCATAAATAAATGTTTTGATTGTACTTTGACCCAATAATAAAATTTTCGAGATATCTCAAATGGTTTGCGTTTTATTTAAAAAAAAGTTGTTCTAAATCTTACCTGTTTACTTAATTCACTAAAATAACTTTTTTACTAATGTTTATTAATTTCACTTATTGAATCACAATATCAACCACTTTACACTTTAAATCACGATTAAAATAATTTATTTACCAACTAATTAACTAAATTTATAACCTTTTCACTTAAAATGCTTTAATCAAATAATGCAGTAATGACCAAAATGTTCGTCTTTTATATAAATTGTTAAGGGACTTTATTATAATCAAAGGATGCAATTGGTTAATCTAAACTATGTAAAAGTATAAAATCCATATGCACACATGTTAAACGCACCTTGATGGATATAAGTATAACCTAGCATTGGTTAATCTAAACTATGCAATAGTATAGACAGCATATCTGCACATATTAGTATGTAACCTACTATTGTTTAATCTAAACATTGTAAAAGTATAATCTGCGTTTATGCATGTGTTACTCTGACTCTGATGCCAAGTCAATTTTTAACGTTTTTTCGGTCCAAATGTTATATTCACTGATTACATGGAAAACTGCACGTAGGCAAATCAATTTTTAACGTTTTTTCGGTCCAAGGAGAATTTATACCCCTACACTTGCTTCTATACAGTATACACGTTCCCACCTTGTAAATGAAATTTTGGTCCACTTTCAGGTCCACTCTATTCCAAAATAATACTTTAATAGAATTTCAAATTGCAGTATTTAATTTTCATCAGTTCGATTTATAGCAACACCACCTGAAGGCAAATAATTTAAGCACAGAAAGATAATCATAATAAATGCAAATTGTTTTAATTGAAATATAATCGTGCATATCGCCAAAATCCATAAAGAAATAATCAATACGTAAACGAAAGGTTTAATAATAGCGTTAAAAACACCCAAGTTTAATACACAAGTAGTAAGCGAAATTGTCGCGACACTTAAATCGCGATATCGCCAAGATAAATTAAGTTGTAAAGATTATCGATATTTTTGGTAAATATCCGCGTCGACAAGAACAAAACAAAAAAAAAAACAAAAAAAAAGTTTCGTGTTAATTTTTTTGTGTGTGTGCATGTCAGAAAATTGCCTGAAGAAATTCTGCTTTGCTTTTAATGCTGGGTTTTATTTTTTTTTCTTGGTATAATAAATTTCATGTTTGATTAAAATAAAAATCGTAAGATGTGAAAATGAACGAAAAATACGAAATCTTAATTCTATTTGGTTAATAGAAAAAGTTAAATACAAGAAAATTTTTCCATTTTCAGATTTTTTTTTTTTTTTCGTTTTTCTTAATGACTTGAAGTTATATACGAGTATACCTACATAAATATTTGGTGTTGAGCTTTTTTCAAACACTCGCACACACACACATTGCTTATAAATTATTAATTTTGATTTTGATTATGAGAAAAAAGCTTAAACGTGTTAGAATTTTAATTATATTTCATTTTTTGTTTTTATGAAAGCTCTTTTTGGTGGTGTTGCTGAAATCGTGTTGCGATTATATTAACAATAAGGTTTAAGTGTTATAATTTTGTATAGCGCGCACGCGTTTTAAAAACGCGCATTTGCATTTCGAATTATGTTGTTTTGCTTTTCATATAATTCATTCAATTTGAACGATAATTATGTCGCTTTTATGATTTTGTATATGGTAAAAATTTCCCACTTAATGAAGGTGATTTTCCATTTTTTTTTTTTCATTTCCAGTTTTAGTCTTTTGTTAAATTTGTCTCACAACTGTTCTAGATTTGTATTTCGCATTTTATGTCTTTGTGCTAAAGAATATATAAGTTAAAATGAAAATGGAAAATACTTTTTAATTAGAACTTTTTATTTTGTATTTTAATTCCATTTTCAATTAAATAAAATGTACTTTTATTAAATAGACCAGAAAGGCGGGGGTGATGAAATAAAAATAAAATTAAAAGCGATGGAAATTTGTTTTGTTTTTCTTCATCTGATGAAAAGCTACTACATACATTTACAAAACAAGAAGCGAATAGTTAAGAGGAGAAAATAATTTTAACTTTTTGTTAAATATTTTAATTGTAATTATTATTAGTTATGCATTACATTCACTTTACTTAGTTTTCAATTGGCGCAACAGAAAAGTTTAAAAATGACCAATAAAATGATTGCAATTCAATGCTCCTAGAAACTAACAATTTTTTGAATTGCATCCTAATCTTGAATATGCCCCATTTAAAACTTCGAATTGAAAAAATTTTCTAGCCACAAATCCTGATGTCCTGAATTAACACCATTAAGTCTATATACATAGAAAATTTAATTTATTTTAATTATTTAATTGTAATGTTCAATGGCGGAGAATTTTTGAAACTCTTTAATATTTATAAGTTTGTGCTTAAACGCCAAATTTTATATAATTGCAATAAATAGAGACCAAAATGTGAGTAAATGTAGTAGATATACTGTACTACAAAGTTCTAAATAATATGCAAACCACCGAGTTGAATTCCCATGGCTAAATAAGAACAATAAAAAATTATCCGACGATGGAAATATTAGATCCAACCATTCGTGGATTTTTTTTATCAAGAATCCACTGACATACTGACAGACTGACACAGACTGACAGACTGACAGACTGACAGACTGACAGACTGACAGACTGACAGACTGACAGACTGACAGACTGACAGACTGACAGACTGACAGACTGACAGACTGACAGACTGACAGACTGACAGACTGACAGACTGACAGACTGACAGACTGACAGACTGACAGACTGACAGACTGACAGACTGACAGACTGACAGACTGACAGACTGACAGACTGACAGACTGACAGACTGACAGACTGACAGACTGACAGACTGACAGACTGACAGACTGAAAGACTGACAGACTGACAGACTGACAGACTGACAGACTGACAGACTGACAGACTGACAGACTGACAGACTGACAGACTGACAGACTGACAGACTGAAAGACTGACAGACTGACAGACTGACAGACTGACAGACTGACAGACTGACAGACTGACAGACTGACAGACTGACAGACTGACAGACTGACAGACTGACAGACTGACAGACTGACAGACTGACAGACTGACAGACTGACAGACTGACAGACTGACAGACTGACAGACTGACAGACTGACAGACTGACAGACTGACAGACTGACAGACTGACAGACTGACAGACTGACAGACTGACAGACTGACAGACTGACAGACTGACAGACTGACAGACTGACAGACTGACAGACTGACAGACTGACAGACTGACAGACTGACAGACTGACAGACTGACAGACAGACTGACAGACACCATTTCGAAATACACTTTTTCGGACTCAGGGGACCTCAAAACAAATAAATCTCTAAAAATCTCAAGGTCTAACATTTTCATGATTACTATACTTTATTTTACTAGAGTAAAAGAAAGTAACAACGTCATCGAGGTAGGTAAAACATTTAATACCGCTTAGCCCACCTAGAACTTGGTTCATTAAACGCTGAAATATTGTGGGAGCACCTTTGAGGCCATAAGGCATTCTGTTCCAACATACGGTTCCCGAAGGTGAATTAAATGCGGTTTTAGCTTTGTCCTTACGATGCATTGGCACCTGATGATACCCATTTGCTAAGTCTAGTGTCGCCAAATAATTCGCATTGCATAATTGATTGAGTTATGTTTGGCAATAGATAAATAACGTATATTGTCATTTGGTTAAGTCTCCTAAAATCCACACCAATCTCCATTTCTTCTCGTTGTTTTGAAATTTTTTTGGCACGATCAAGAGCGGAGAGTTATAGGGACTTGAACATGGTTCGATGATTTGGTCTTTTAACATTTCGTCTAATTGTCTTTTTATTTCTTTTTTAGTACATATTTTTTACTTTTTTTATTGAACGCGTTACACCATCGGATGACTCTGGTAATTCCAAAGTTTGGATGCTATTAAATACGAAGGAAATATCGACATTTTTAACCTCTTCTCTAGAATTGTAGTGTGACATTACTCTAATCAGTTGTTAACCACTCCATCCTTTGGATCTACACATGGAAGCTACGTAACCGACCGTATCGCAATTATGACACTTCGCCGAAAAAAACGACAATCACTTCGTTGATGCTGTGTAAAACATCCAGGGTATGATGGCTTCTTGAACGACCTCGAGTATGGTTACTGGATTTGCTAACGTTGTTTACCGTATTTGGATTTAGATCACGCTTTATTTCTTTTATTACGTGAATTGAATTTTGTGTTGATTCATAGGTTTCTGCCAGGACTAAAACTTTGGCTAAAATGTGATCTTCAAGCTGAATCGAACTTCATTTAGTATTTACTGTAAGAAGTTTAACTAATCAAGTCCCTTAGGAGCAGAATGATGTAAAAGGGAGATACTAAATTCCTAGGTTCACAGTAATTGGTCCGGATGGAAATCGCACATAAGGCACCTATGTATTTTTTTTCTGTTCTCTGATGTAGCTAGGTTTTGTTAATACTGCCTAGTAAGCCACATACTCGATGCTCTAGCAAGCAGATAAGCAAGTAATTGTTGCAAAATTGCGAGAAAAACAAAACACTTTAAAACTTAGTTAGAAAATTTGTTGCTAAACTCTTTGTTGCTAAGTAAGCCAATTTGTGGTGGTCAGGTGGAAGTTGATTGGGGGATTCAAGTTGGCACTTGCGGTCAGCTCCGTAACTTGCAACTTCCACAAGTGCTCGTGTTACCTCTACGTGGTAACCACTTATAACTAGATTGCTGATTCTTTGGCTTCTAGGCTAAAACACGGCGCTAAAGAAGTCAGCCTTAAAATATCGCTGGGCTGGATTAAGGTGTCAATGGTACCGTGCCGATAATCGACCAGACTGGGTGCCCAGCTTTAAAACTAGCTCAGTCGCTAACGGTGGATCCGGATACTTGGCACCCTCCGGATTAAGTAAAACCAAGGGAAAAGGCTTTGACTTTCCAGTCAACTAGTTGTATTTATTTTTTATTTTCCGTACAATTTTTCTATATTAAACTTATTTTTTAAATTATATTATTATTATTATTGGTAATGAAGGAAATACGGCTCACTCTTAACCCAGTATATTGAGGAATGGAGTGGCGTGGTTAGTACTTATCCTGGTGGAAAGAAGAATAGCGGAGTTGAAGCTATCTAAGTGAATATTGCTTACAAAGAAAAAACAGCCCAGTCGTGACCCATAGTATTTTGAGGAGTAGAATCGGGGCGATTAATACTTAACCTTGGTGGATGTGGAGTTTGAGCTGCTCGTACCTAAGCGAAGAATCGTTTGTATGGCCTTGGACGAATTTTTATTTTATATTAAATATTGTACGTTGGCAAATTACTGCGCTCCCTATTGTGAATGAGCTTATGCTCAAAATAGGGTGTGCCAAAATTTTCATAATAAATAAATAAATAAAATAAATAAATAAATAAATAAGTAGCTTTATCTGTGTACTGCGGATTTCTGCACAGATGGACACTTCTTTCTCCGCTACTCGTGGGAACAATTATGGATCTTCATAATAACAAAAAACAACAAAAAAAGTCCGGCTTTCTACAAAACCGAAAAATGTGGACAACGAGACTCGGGTCTGTAGGCCTGACTCTAAGTCTACAAATAAACAACGGGACATAAGCTCAAGCGAGGCTGGTCCCTCCACTCGGGTCACCAAATCTGAGTATAGAAATACAAAGCGGAACCAAAGAACGAACGAAGCTGGTTCCTCATCAAAATCAACCTATAATACTAGGAGGAAGGCCTGGAGGGCCCTGGATAAGATAAATAAGATCTCGCCAGAAGACAGAACGGATAAGGAAAAATCCACGCTTGCGTGTGAAATAACAGTCACCGAGAAAAAGTCGGAAAGCTCTTCAGCTGGCTCACGGCTTAAAAGAAATAGATCTCAGGAGGAAAGTCCTAAGATCGCAAAGTGAACAAAACTCTATGCTTCCGCTATGAGGCCTTTTAACGAGGTCTTCAAGGATCAGCTGGTTGTGGCAGTTATTGACAAATGCCAAGAAGATGGTAGTATCACGCACGCCAATTGGGGGAAGGTGGAAGGGACCTTAGCCACCAACTAACTGAAAAATCTTTAGAAAATTCAGGACCTGCTCCGACTTGTCGGGACGCGGGCTGGCACAGGAATCAGGTTAAACTGACTGCCTTTGCAGATCAGAGGTCCCTGCTGCTTTATAAGAAGGCAGTGGGGCTACTTGGCGAGGTATGGGCCAGAGCCAGCCTTGCTGTGGTTGATAGGGAGGAGGTCCCCTGCAGACCAAGAGCTAGGGTGTAAATCCCTTCGGCGCCTAGTGATCCGAAGGTGATACTCCAGTTGTTGCAGGTTGGCAACCCGGAGTTGCCAAAGCACAACTGGAAAGTTGCTAAGCTCGAGGAGACAAAGGCTAACTATAGGTCAGCTGTTATCATCTTAAACAGCAAGTCACTGACTGCACTGGACAAAACCAACGTTTTAATCAACTATGGTTTCAGTGCAGTCACACTCAAGGTGTACAAGGAGGACGCGAACAAGCCGGAGGCTCCGAAGTCATCTTCAGAAACTACCGCGGTGCTTGATAGCTCATCTACGTGCGCGGAGGTAGCCTGATAAGCGAAAACTCTCTCCACGGACACGAAGATGCCAATGTCCATGGAATCTTTAAAGAGGCTCTCAGAGGACATCTTATCAGGGGATGAGGCTGTAGAGATGACACTGACATTTCTTCAAGTCTACCTTCACCACTCTAAGGCAGCATCAGCTGCTCTAATTTTAAAAATTGGAAAAGAAGCGACAGATGTCGTCTTGATCCAGGAACCTAGGGTCACTGAAGACCGGGTACTTGGGCTCAAGACTCCCTATTATAGATTAATGCTCGAGAAAAAAGAAGCTAAAGTTCGGTCGTGCATTCTCATTAAAAATAACATAAGTTGATTTCTGTTATCAAATTTCAGTAACGGAGATGTGGCAGAGGTCAGCATTGAGGTCGATAAACGAAACCTCTGGCTAGTATCATCCTATCTGGCTTATGATGAAGTGGATACTCCACCAATCATTCTAGGTGAACTAATCTTGGAGGCTCAGAAGCGCAAGGTTGGAGTCATCCTTGGGAGTGATGCAAATGCTCATCACATAATCTGGGGAAGTACGGACACAATTGAACGAGGTGAGTTACATTATATTTAAAGTACTAACCTTCATATATGTAACATAGGCAATAAGCCGACCTTTATAACTAGTAATAGACAGGAAGTATTGGATATTACTCTTGTCTCAAGCTTTCTAGCGATTAGTTTATTAAACTGGAGAGTGTCGGAGGACCACTCGTTTTCTGATCATTTTTATCTTCAATTTGAAATGGACTTGACTTCTCCAAAAAGTCCAATATACAGAAGCAGGAGGAAAACCAACTGGGATACCTTTAGAACTATTCTGGGTAATTCACTACCAGTTCCAGTGTCAAAACCTCCAAAAACTGCGCAAGAGCTCGATAGCTTGGTGGACGAGTTGTTCAGCGCTTTTAATGAAGCGATACTGGGCTCTAGTCTCCTTAGCAGGCCTAGGAGTAAATTTCGGCCACCTTGGTGGTCCAAGGAGATTCAACAAACACGTCGAATATGCAAAAGACTCTTTAAAACAGCACGGAAAACAAAATCTGCTGTGTACTGGGACTCCTATAAGGAAGTCCTCACAATTTAAAATTTCAATTGAGAAGTGCCAAGAACAGCTTTTGGAGACTATACTGTGGCAAAATTCAGAAGTCTTCAGAGATGTCTAGGCTAAGCAAAGTACTGGCAACTGGTCCTTCCATCCCAAGTTATCTTCAACGGCCGGATGGGATATGGACCACTAATAGTGCGGAATCGCTGGAACTTCTAATGGATACTCATTTTCCTGATTGTTCCGAATCTGTACCTAGCACATCAGTAGGTAAAAAGGCAAGTAGCCTCATAGGCCAAATTATTAGCAGAAAAAAGATCCTGTGGGCGATAAACAGTTTTAAACGATATAAGTCGCCTGGACTCGATGGTATTATCCCTGTGGATATTCAACAAACTACGGATCTAACAATTTCCTGGTTAGAGGTAATTTTCAAAGGCAGCCTAGAACTATGTCACATTCCTAGTAAATGGATAGAAGTGAAGGTTGGTTTCATACCTAAGGCGGGAAAATGCTCAAACTGCAATCCCAAAGACCTTAGATCGATTAGCTTGTCTTCCTTCGAACGAAACGACGATTGTGTCGGAAAACGCTGTCCAATTCTCAGCATGCCTATTGCAAGGGGAGATCTGTAGAGACTGCTCTTCATTCTCTTGTACTTTTCATTGAAAAATCTTTCGAATATTGAGACTACGCAATGGTAACCTTCTTGGATATTGAAGGGGCCTTTAACAATGTGCTTCCAGGATGTATAACTCGGGCACTTTCAGATCTTGGAGTGGACGAATCACTCAAGGATAGATCAGATGCTAAGAGGCAGGATCATGAATCCCAGTTTTGGGGAATCCTCCGTCAGAAGATTTGCAAGCAGGGGTACACTGCATGGTGGCGTACTGTCCCCCCCACTTTGGAACTGGGTCATAAATGACCTGTTGCTGAGACTGGAGGCCGGTGGCGGTTGCCTATGCGGATGATGTCGCTATTGGTGTCCGTGGTAAATATCCCGGCACCCTTAGTGAGCTTATGCAGAATGACCTGGGCACTCTTTCATTATGGGCCAATGGCTGTGGGTCGAATGTGAACCCACACAAAACCGAATTTCTTCTCTAGGAAATATAAACTTCCTCACGTCGATCCTCCCACTTTAAATGGGTTCAGCTTGACTTTTACAGTTGAAGCGAAGTTTCCGAGTCTCGTTTTGGGTATAAAATTATATTGGAAACCCAATATTCTGAAAAGGGTAAAGAAAGCTTTGGTAGCGCTATACTCTTGCAAAAATGCCATTGGGAAAGGATGGGGGCTGGAGCCCCGCATCGTACATTAGCTTTATACCGCAGTAGTCAGACCCATACTCTTGTATGGGGTAATAGTCTAGTGGCCTGCTCTGGACAAAACTGTCAACCAAAAGCTGTTTACAAAAGTTCAGAGAACAATCTCTCTGTGGATCAGTGGTGCACTGAGGAGCACATCCACTCAGGCACTAGAGACTCTGCTATTTTTGGCTCTTAGAGTTGGCAGCTTATACTGCCATACGGCTGAAATCCATCTTAATGTGGACTTCCAACAATACAGGGCACTGATCTATTTTGTGCAATAAACAAATTCCCAAGACCCCCGACTATACTGTCCCGTCACTATCTTTTGACACAAAGTTCCGGACTAGGATCCCATCCAGGGAGGACTGGATGATGGGTGCAGTTTTGGAACCAGGAGTTATAAACTTATTCACTGATGGTTCAAAACGGGACGGGAAAGTCGGGGCTGGAGTCTTCTGCGAGGAACTTCTGTTAAATCTCTCCTTCCGTCTCCCCGACTACTGTAGCATTTTTCAAGCTGAAGTAACTGCCATAAAGGAAGTCGCAGACTGGTTGAGGTATAATGTAATATCAGTTTGTGATATTCGCATATATATCGACAGTCAGGCTGACATTAAAGCGCTTCAATCGCACCTCATCACGTCGAAAGTAGTCCAGAACTGTCTCTCATCTCTTAACGAGATGGCAGATCAGTTCAACATCCACATTTTATGGGTGCCACGAAATTTCATAAGTACAGGGAATATAAACACCGATGAACTGGCTCGACGTGGTACAATGGACCACTTCTCAGAAAGCAGAAATGATATTGATATGCCTCTTGCGGTATGCAAACTGCGGCAGGTCTGGCCAAAGTTGGACTTGTCGAGATCCAAACAGCTGATCTCTCTTCAGCGAAGGCACTGTCTCATAGGGAGGCATGCGAATAGACTTGGTGTCTTCTCACATGACTACTGTCGTAGTTGCGAGGACGAAGATGAGGAAGAGACAGTACTTCATCTTATTTGCACCTGCCCTCGTCTGGCACGAAACAGACTAAAGTTTCTAGGGGCACCCCTATTCAAAGACCTGACGGACCTCTGTAGGATGGACATCAGTTGGTTCCAAAATGGTTCAAATGAGTTGGAGGAAATAATTATTGTGGTATGGCTACGGACCATTTTTTGTGTCTATGCCTGGTCCTAGTGGACCGCCACCCAAACCTAACCTAAACTAGCAAATTTGTTGCTTTTAAGCGGTTTGTGCTTTCTCTCTGAGCTTTCGATGTTTTTTGCGATTATGTACACATAATTGTGGGCGACATATTACTAAAATCAAAATGAAAACTACAATCTTCTAAATATAAATTTTAATCAATTGGAAATCCACAAGTACAAGTACATACATATGCCTGTGTATTGTGTACTCCTCGATGTAGGTACGAATGAAAATTGAAAACGTAAATTTAAACTTAATTGAGAGCATGTGCCGCCCACATTAGTGAATTATGTTAAAACAATGATGTTTTATTAAATTTTCTATCAACCTCCATTATTGATACCATTTTGTATGAAATTAATCAATTTTAATTAAAATCAACAAACAACAACAACTGATATTAAATACTAGTAATTAAATAACAATAACCATTAATTAAAAATGGTTTTTTGTTGTGTTTTGGAGTAAATCAAATATACATACGAAATTTTTAAGCATGCAAGGGTTAGGAATACATATACGAATAGAAATGGATGCGGATTATGTTATTATACCTCGACGAGTAGAAAGAGGTTTCATATGAATTGGAATTCATTTAATTTAACGGGTAGAATAAATACAAATTAGTAAATATTACGACGTTTATATGTCAGCTACACCTTTAGATATTTGAAATATTTAGTAACTTTGCTTATGTATATTCTAATATTACGAAATGTTTGCTTTAATTTGAATTATTTATATAATTAATTCGTGTAATGGAGTAAATCTGTTACAATTTTTAGCAACTCCTCAATGACCATTTATATTTATAAACAATACAATTGTGAGCCTCCCCACTACCCAGGATAGAAAAATCGTGATTTAAATAATTATGTTATGACAAAAAATTATATTTTTAAATCTAAATTCTATAAGACATACAAACTGGTACACACAGATCGTCGGGCAAATCGGTGATCCCGCGCAGCTATCTTATTTTGATGTAATAATTAGTGATCTGATCATCATCTACTATTACTTAACATTGGTCAATATAAAACCATTCTTCAGTATGAGAACGTGTAATACAACATCGGATGTTTTACTAACTGCACTCAAAAACACAAAAAGACGCAAATTATGTTGCTGAATAATAATTCTGAATCCAAAAAGCCATGAGTGACCAATAAATTATGAAAATTATGATTGCTCATGATCATTACGAAATGAATATTACTTCGGTCTAAAAAGACCACAGTATTGAAATCCTATCAAAAATGATATTAGGTTGGTCCAAAACAACTTTTCTCGACGTTTTGAAAGTCGCTGAGTCTAAAAAAGCAAAAGCACAAAAATGTCCGTCCGTCTGTCTGAATGTCTATGGATGACTGGATGTATGCATGTCTGTACCCATGGTATCTCGAGAACGGCTTGTTCGATTTAGAATTTTGTTTTGCCAATCTGTTTCTATGGTCAAGGTCGAGTGTTGAAAATCTTTTGGAACCTGTGCGTTAAGAGGGTCGGACACAAAAAAACCTGGTTATAGAAATACAACCAACTTTTACTTTCTTTTACTCTAGTAAAATAAAGTATAGTAATCATGAAAATTTTGGACCTCGAGATTTTTAGAGATTTATTTGTTTTGAGGTCCCCTGAGTCCGAAAAAGTGGGTTTCGAAATGGTGTCTATCTGTCAGTCTGTCAGTCTGTCAGTCTGTCAGTCTGTCAGTCTGTCAGTCTGTCAGTCTGTCAGTCTGTCAGTCTGTCAGTCTGTAAGTCTGTCAGTCTGTCAGTCTGTCAGTCTGTCAGTCTGTCAGTCTGTCAGTCTGTCAGTCTGTCAGTCTGTCAGTCTGTCAGTCTGTCAGTCTGTCAGCCTGTCAGCCTGTCAGTCTGTCAGTCTGTCAGTCTGTCAGTCTGTCAGTCTGTCAGTCTGTCAGTCTGTCAGTCTGTCAGTCTGTCAGTCTGTCAGTCTGTCAGTCTGTCAGTCTGTCAGTCTGTCAGTCTGTCAGTCTGTCAGTCTGTCAGTCTGTCAGTCTGTCAGTCTGTCAGTCTGTCAGTCTGTCAGTCTGTCAGTCTGTCAGTCTGTCAGTCTGTCAGTCTGTCAGTCTGTCAGTCTGTCAGTCTGTCAGTCTGTCAGTCTGTCAGTCTGTCAGTCTGTCAGTCTGTCAGTCTGTCAGTCTGTCAGTCTGTCAGTCTGTCAGTCTATCAGTCTGTCAGTCTGTCAGTCTGTCAGTCTGTCAGTCTGTCAGTCTGTCAGTCTGTCAGTCTGTCACTCTGTTAGTCTGTCTGTGTCTTCTCTACAGCCCAGATGGTTTAACCAATCGAACTGAAACTTCAGATTTAAGATTTTTTGATAAATTGGGAGGTCCCAGTGAATTTTACTCCAAATCGGCTAACCGGAAGTGGCCACTCCCTTGGTCCAGAAAATTTATTTTGCAAATATCTTAAAAAGTATAATGTTTACAAAAAATTACTTTATACAAAATATTTCCAAAAATTAAAAACAAATCAAAATAAAAAATTAAAAATTAAAAAAAAAAATTTAAAAATTAAAAAAAAAATAAGAAAAAAATAAAATTTCTCAAAATTCTCTGTTCGTAAAAAAAGTCGTGTGTTGGCCACACCTCCATTTTTTATATACACATATGCTGGTATGAATATTGAGTTGACTCTTGAGTTTGAAGTTTAAGTTTAAGTTTGGGGTCAAGTTGCGCATTGAGTTTAGCTTGAGTTGGAATTTCGTTGGGGTTGGGTTAAAATACAGTGAGCAGTTGACCAATTTTTTGTGTATGCTGGTTTGAGGACTGAGTTAAAAGAGGGTTTGCCCTTGGGTTGAGGGTTGAGTTGAGGGCCGTTTGCGGGTTTAATTGGGATTGAGATGGTGTTGGACCAGTGTTTAGTGAGCAGTTGAGCAATCTATAAAATAAAGTGAGTATTTGTATGTATGTACAGCATATTTAAACAAATCCACACGACTTGACCGATTTGAACCAAACCTTACACAAATATTGTTTAATACTTAAGAAAGTTAACTGTTAGTATCTCAAACCTCAAATTGAACCTTTTATATTTCAAATTAACTTTTTAGCAAATTAAATGAATGGCCAATTAGGATGGATCCTACCTACTTCTTAACTTATTTTAGTGAAACTTGACTTCCGCGATGGAAATGGGATTCTGAAATGAGTTTTGGATAAAGTTCTGTAATAGGGCCAATGACGACGGAACTTGAATGTTTCTTAACCGATTATGATGAAATTTGTTGTGGCTGATGGAAATGGGATTATAAAATGATTTTTGGATAAAGACTATTCCTTAACCGATTATGACGAAATTTGACTTGTGCGTTGGAAAACCGGTGTGAAGTTGTTAACACTTTTTTATAACACATTTTACGCAAGTGTACCTACGTTTGTTTGACAGTGTAATTAAAGTTATTGAACAAAGTTTTTAACGCTTCTTTTGCCTAAATTTTGGAATAAAATATACAAATTTGGAAAGCCTAATGTATCCTCTTTCTATCCTATATGGTGCCTATGCGAGCCAATCTCTAAAATTTGTGTTATTAAGCAAATCATGATTTTCTAATAATTTTGTTATTTGGCTTATGCTAGGATCTTGTTTCTCATATATAAATTTTTTGTTGAATTACACTATCAAACAATTGTACACTTACGTTAAATGTGTTGAAAAATGTGTTTAAAAGAAGCGTTAAAAACTTTGTTTAATAACTTGAATTACACTGTCAAACAAATGTAGGTACACTTACGTAAAATGTGTTAAAAAAAGTGTTAAAAACTTCACACCGGGCGTTGCAAATGGGATTCTAAAATGCTTTTCGGATAAATCTTGGGAATATGGCCAAGTAAGATGAAGCTTGGCTATTATTTAGTCGATTATGATGAAATTTGGCATGCGCGTTGGAAATATGGGATTCTAAAATGATTTTTAGATCAAGTTCTGGAATATACACAATTAGGACGGAACTTCACTATTTATTTACGGATTTGAGTGAAGTTTGACATCTGCCATGGAAATGGGATTCTAAAGTGATTTTTGGATAAAGTTCTGGAATATGGCCAAGTAAGATGGAACTTGGCTATTTCTTAACCGATTATGATGAAATTATACATGTGCGATGGAAATGATAGAACCTCGTGTTTTATTAGACATGAGTTTTAGATAAGTTGTTCCCATATTCCATAACTTCATCTAAAAATTATTTTAGTATTCCATTTTCAACGCATATGTTAAATTTGATTTGTATATTTTTTTGACCATATTCCAGAATTTTATTCAAAATCAAATTTCACTAAAACCGGCTAAGAAATAGCCAAGTTTCATCCTAATTGGCCAAACATATAATTTGCTATAGGTTCAATTTAAAATGTTAAAGGTTCAATTTGAAGTATAAAAGGAACAAATTGAAGTGTAAAAGATTCAATTTGAATTGTCCTCGTAAAACCTGTATCATCATAGAAATATCTGTCTGTGCCCGCTCTAATAAAGTGTCAGCTTATCTAAAGGTGGTTTTCACTGAAAAACTTCAATTGCATGGGACTTAAAAGTTTGTCCGTTGAAGTGCGGATTCTGCTAAATTGAATGTCCATTGAAATGAGGTTCCACTGTATTTAAAACTCAGTGTTTATAGATATGTACGTGCAGCATACTATGGTATGTGTGTGATATTTAAACAAATGCACACGCACTAAATAATTTGAACCAAATTTTACAGAAATATTGTTTAGGACTTAAGAAAGGTCACTGTAAATATCTCAAACATTCATTCCCTTCTTAAGAGATAATAATCAGGTCCAATGTTACTATAGAGGAATTTTTAAAACTTCTAAAATTGAGTTGATTTTTGATGACGGCATAATGGTATGATGTTGGTGGTATAATGGTATGATGATTTGTATACTATATACATAATATTGTGTTTATAGCTAATCAGTGTTATATTTACTTTGCGTAACATGTTGTTTTACCGTTTTTATATTAGCATTTTAAACCAAATAAGCCTTAGGGCTTCATATTCTGATGCAATTATTAGTGTTTTGATGATTCGGATTTGGATCCTGATTTTCTATCGAATGAATCTTCAAGCGATATAGATAAATTAGGAGATCATAAATCACATATTATGACACAATGTAATATCTATAAAATTACTATAAAATTCTGAGCAATTCTTCAACTTGATAATAATTTAATTTTTTGCAGCTGGTGACGTGAAATCTAAAAAAAGAGTATGTGAGACCGTTACCACCGATTTTTGGTTAGAAACAAATATGGCGATTACCACTAATATTTTAGTTGATAATGTTGTAAACGTTGAGACCGGTCGTATTGACGACCAACCTGATGCAATACTTGAAACTAAATTATGCCGTAAAAATGGACGTAATCCGTTAAAACGGAAAAAAAAATATAAGCAAACGTTAGCGAAACGCAGGAAAATGCGAAAAGCCGTTTAAGACGACCTCGTTGTTTAGCTGATGAATGTACCGATGATTGTAGTTTCAATGCAACGAAAATTTTAATGAAAAATATCGACAAAAAATACATAAATTATTTTAGAGTTTGACGGCCAGTGATAAATTAGGTTTTTTTTCTAAATTTACTCGGAAGGTACCAAAGGGACGTCAACGTACTAAAAATGTTAATTCATGAAGGCAAGGTACGTTCTTGTATTATTTTCAAAAGCAGTTAGTGTTGTTGAGAGTATGCAAAGTGTTTTTTTCTCAAAACACTTGATATAAGCCAAAACCGTATATATCATTTCTACAAAATGAAATCCACCAAATTTGGCATGCATACTCTATCACAACATGGAAATCACATCAAATTTAAGATTCCGGAAGAAAAAATTAACCAATTAAAGGACCACATCAAAAGGTTTCCTATTATTGATTCACACTATTGCAGAGCGAACTCTACCAGGCAATATTTAGAAACCGGACTGACAATAAATAGAATGTTCTCATTGTACATGAATGATACAAACGACCCAGTAAAACTGAACATTTACAAAACGTTTTTAATGAAGAATTTAATTTGTCATTTTTTAAACCAAAAAAACATCAATGCAACCGGTGTGTTGCATTTAATCTCATCACAAATCATTCTCCATCCGAAAAACAAAATTTTGAGGTACACCAGGAAAACAACCAGATGGCAAAAGCAAATTGGAACGCCGATCGCAACTTAACAGACCCCTTAACAGCAGTAATCTGCTATGATCTACAAAACGAGTTTAGTTTACCTTGGGCTGAAGTGTCTAATTTCTTCTACAGGCGCAAGCTTTCTGTATATAACTTAACGGCGCACTCCAGTTTAAATAAAATTACGTATTGCGCGATATGGCATGAAGCCATGAGTGGAAGAACAGGCAACGACTTGGCATCATCATTAATTAAAATATTGGAACTTACGGTTCACAAAATAATCCTTTGGTCCGATTCTTGCATTCCACATAATCGCCACCGGATAACGACATTGGCAGTTTCAAAGTTTATGGAGAAGCACTCCCACATTGTTGAAATTCAACAAAAATTCTCGGCACCTGGACACTCGCAAGTGCAGGAAATTGATGCCGTTCACAGCACAATCGAAAAAAACATGCGACATTCCGAAATATATAACCCAGTAGGCTTGATAAGAAAGTTGTTGAATATGAATTATACAAAAGTAAAACTCAAAGTTTTACAAATGGGGCGTCATGATTTTAAAAATTATATTGCTGCGTCGATTGGGTTGATTTTTCCGCCTTTTGCGTCAACTGCAAATCTTATTTATGAACAATCAAATTTGATCTAAGTATAATACCGCAAAGAATATGGCAAGGAGATATTAACCACCTGTATAATTAAATTGTCAGACACTCGAAAAAATGTATCCAAGCATACAGTTTTCAAACTACCCAATCGTTGGCGCATGCATTTATAATTATAAACGCTTAAATTCAAATGGCATGTCTGTTGGAATCAGTGGAGCACAATTTCACCTTTCGCTGTTCCGGTCAATATTGTGGCTTCGGCATCAATTTTTTTACCTCCAATCTTGTGTCGTTGTACAGTTTTGGTGCATTTAAATTCCGCAGTAAAATAATTGATGAGCCAACCTTTAAATTCAAACAATGCGGTGGCATACCAGGTGGTTCCAATGAATTCAAAAATTCAATTAGATAATTCACTGCATCATCTGCATTCATTGCGCTATCAACAGATTTATATGATGTCACTGCACCTGGTAATTTTTCTTGAATCTGATAATTGATTGCATTGACGTGTACATTTTTTGGTGCCAGTATTGCGCGTTCTCTCAACCAATTGTGATTCCTGTAATTTTGAACAATATTTGGGAACACACTTTAAATCAATTCTTCTGTTAATTGGAGAATGGTACAAAAATTGTTCGGCAATGTAATCAATCCATTTGTATTATCCCGACTCGAACTTTGCCATTTCCAATATCTAACAATTGCTTCGAGAACCGATCTGCAGATTGGTCGTTGTGCAATTGAACGCACATATTTATGTTCAATGTCAATTTTTGCACATGTCGCCACAGAAAATAAGACTTTAAGCATGCATTGATCTCATTCGCCGGTGTTGATCGTTGAACCACAGGCAATATTTGACGAAAATCGCCTGACAATAATATCAATGCACCACCAAAAATTTCTTGATTCTGACGTAGATCTTGCATTGTACGGTGTAATGTTTCCAGCGATATTTTATGCGTCATTGTACATTCATCCAAAATAATAATTGCTGCTTGTTGCAAAACTTTTGCCATCGCAGAATTTCTTGAAATATAGTATTGCACGTGGGATGTTGAATCACCTGTTAATTTGAGAATAATTATATTTTACAATAATATCGATTAAATTTTATAGTGATCAATCAATAAATATAAGCAAACCTGCACATTCAACGGCAATTTTAATGCAGATTGTCGATCAAATGGCTGCCAAAATCAGTGATATCACAAATGTTTTTCCCGTACCACCAGGCGCATCCAAAAAATATAATCCACCGACTTCATTTTGTACAGCTTGCATGATGGTATCATAGACATGTTTTTGATGGTTATTTAATTTGGGAACATTCAAATTCACAAATGTTTACAATTCATTGGGATCATACTGTTGTTCACGTTGCAATTCTCGATCAAATAAATCATGCATTGGACGATTGGGTGGTGACAAACCTAACTGCCCTAATGCTTTATTTGCAATCGTTAGGCACATATCTTCAATCACTATCAATGTCTCATTATACATTTCCAATGAAATCAGCAAATCAGCGTTTGTTGTGTGATGACGCATTTCAATCAAATAGTCTTCTGCCATAAAATCTTTGTATTTATTCCACAATCAAGTGGATTTGATGGAAAACATGTTGATATGATTATGGCATGTAACATACGTATTTGATGTGGAGAAGAAGCAATCGATGCATCATGAAGCGTTAAATCTCAATGCACATCATTTTCAAGTAAACCTAATTGCTCACATGCTTCACGATACGTCACACATAAATGACCATTTACTCTTCGCAAATGTTGAAATGAACGTGGTCCAACAACATTTACTAAAAACAACCGCAAATAATAACATTCTGCATTGTTTGGATGAACTGTGTATAATCTTCCCATGGTATCTGCAAAAAAGACACCCGGATGGCCATCAACAGGTGTTCCTTGTTTACGTTGTTGCCATTTCTTTGTAGTTCTTTTGCAGAAATAATGCGTTACATCTGGATACAGCAACGTTCTGGCAAATTCATCGCTTTCACACAATTGAAAGAATGCAGTTAATGTTGTTGCTGGTGGCTGTACTGCTCTCTGCTGTACATTTGCATCGGTAAAATACACACGCTGGCCATTTTCAAGATGAACAGCCAAATGAACAACAGCAGGATATCGCTCATGAATTTTAAATGAATAAATTCTCCAAAGAGCTTCATTAGTGCTAATGTAGCGCCCCATTTGATATTGGGCGATTTCATCATTGCTATTGTCACCAGCTACTCCAAAAACAGCCATATCACTGCCTTTATTCACATATTTGGAAATGTATTTAATCGACTTCACAGAATTACAGTACTCAACATTTATGTGAGCCTGAAATACTTTTGACAATAGTGGAGAATAAGGCACAATCCAACGATTATCAACTTCAATGTCTTGATTGCGTATTTTAATTGTTGTTGTATGGCCATTATCTTCCGGTGACAGTAGAAAAAATCAACTGATATAACCATTTAAACTTGAATATTGATTTTCTCAAAACTATAATATTGGCGCTTAGCTTACGCCAAGATAGAACTACAGTGACGATATGTACATATGTTGGTCATCGATTTTCATTTTGCTCGTTGTATTTGTGTACACGATACATAGGTGAAATAAAACATGGATTGAAATAAACAAATAAAAAAAAAAAACAAAAGAAATAAGTGCACAGACACAACGAGCAAAGCGAAAACGAAACGAAACAAAAAAAGAAGAGGGGGAAAAATCGACTGATTTTTTTTTGATTAAGATAGAAAAATAATTGGTTAGTCTAGTTTTTGATTTTGTGAGATGCAGTTTGAAAAAAAAAAAACAAAAACAAATTTTTTTTATATATAGTTAAAAATAAAATTTGATGTTTAAATGCCGCATGGCCATTATTATTTATAAGAAAAAAAAAAAAAAAAAAAATGATGAAACTTTAAGTGCCAATTGGCCATATTATTTTTTTTTTGTCCATTGTTCTATAAGTTTAAGTGCATATCGTCGTGTCCAAATAAGAGTATTACATCTTCAAACCATTAATTTTTTGAAGGGGCGTCTCAAGTTTTTAATGTTAAATTTGACTTAATTTTTTTAAATAAAATTCTTGCCACACTTTCTGGAAACAACTTTATCTAAAAAAAAATTAAGCCGAAATAACAACTTTAAAGCCTCTTCAAAAAAATAGCGATTTGTAGATGTAATACTCTTATTTGGATACGACGATATAGCGATATTTTTTTTTTGTGAAAATTAACATAAAGTCTAGTTTTAATTTTCGATAAGTAAAGTCGTTTTTTTGGTGTGAGTAAAAAAGATAAAACAGTGAAATAAATATTAATAAACTTTAATGCTATTAATTATATTGTGGAAGTAAATCGATGAAATGATATCGATTATACAAAATTTTGTAAATAATACGGGAATTGAGTTGGTTCCGTCTCTTTCCTTTTTCCTGTTGATTTGGAGTAATCAAACTGTTTTGTTGTACTGGTAGAGATAGCGGACGCTAAGCGGCCCATTCATCGTTAATGTTCGTGATATTGAAACAGTATTCCCGCCCGTGGGGGCAGGGTAACCATTGTATTGAGAGGGATCCTGCTTCGGCGCTGGTTGGTGTGTGGCCGGACGGGCCTGAAAGGTAACGGAAAACAAATATAACGGAAAACCAACTGTTAATTATTTTTAAAGTTTGTAACAGTTTGTTTTCCCTTTCTTTTTATATTATCTTGTATTATATATTGCTTTTTCCTTTGCTTGCGTTGTGGTCAGTGCTGTCGAAGTGAGTACAATCGGAGTATTTGTACTACTTTCGCTTAGTGCTTACTCCTGTACTCCGCTATTTCATTTTGTACTCCCCTGTTCTAATAACTGCTATTCTAATAATACTTTTACATAATATTTTAAGTTATCGGCTTTTGCTTGCAATAATTATAATATTCTGGAATATATCTAGCTTTTTCATAAAAACATTTTTCAAAGCTAATTTATAATGGTTCCTGTCATTTTCAGGCATAAACCCATAAAACTGTTCTCTTGCAGTAATGAATCAGTCATTTTAGCAAACAATATCAATTCAAACGTGTAAAATTTGCGAACTAAATTACTTCTACTTCACACGGCTATTTTTTCAGAATCTGAATGTTAGCTGGTAAAACTTAAAAACAGATAATTCCAAGTTTTTACAACTTACAACTTTAAAACTTCAGACACACTCAAACATGACAGACTTTACCTGATTTTACCAAAAAAAATGTACCAACTTTGACTTAATATTTAGATTAGAACCTCCTGAATACAAAAGTTACCACACAAAAACGATGTACGGAAAATAAAATTCTTTAAGCTTAGATTAGCACTTCTATATAAAAATAATACTGTAACATAATTTCTGCAGTCATTCAAACTTTCGAGA
This sequence comes from Tipula vernalis, assembly GCA_958295665.1. NCBI lineage: Eukaryota > Metazoa > Arthropoda > Insecta > Diptera > Tipulidae > Tipula > Tipula vernalis. The sequence continues at coordinate 108,108,228 of OY282560.1, forward strand.
CTGGAAAGTTATATGGAAATCTGGATTTATGCAGTGTGATGTGGGAAATTTCATTCGTCTTGTGTGAAATAATATGTTTAAGGTTAGGAACTATTTATGGCTACGGACCATTTTTGTGTATATGGCTGGTCCTTGTAGACCGCCACTCAAACCTTACCTAGGAACTATTTATATAGAATCGGCTTAACATCTTCTATATAAAATTTCACTAAAACACAACGACAAATGTGTATATTTCATTCGGTGCCGGAGGCGCTGGCTGTATATGGAAAACCAAAATTGGTAATTCTAATTTGTGATTTATGGTATCAGTCATAATACCATTACTACGATTACTTATAGTTACTATCAGAAATCTATATATTATGTCGGTATTCGAAGAATCGCGTTAGGCTTAAATAAACCATCTTAGAATTCGCCATTTACTATCAGAATTCGATCTATTATCTCAGAGTTCGACATATAATTTCCAAATTCGTCATTTGTATCTTATTCATGTCAGAATTCGATATATCACAGAATTCAACATAATAATTCGAAATATCATATCAGAATTTGATATATTATCTCAGAATTTGCTTTATATGTATATATTGTCGACGCATCAGTCAGAATTTGATATATCGTTGATATTTGTCAGAATTTGGGATATCATTATAAATCATCTCAGAATTTGATATATCCAGTCAGTATTCTTTATACTTAATTATTATGTCAAAGTTCGTCATATAATGTCAGAGTTCGATATATAACTTAGGATTTGAAACACCATATCAGAATTCGCTATATATTTTCAGAACTTATAATATTCAAATTTATATATTTTACATCCGAATTATGTATATCATTACGAATTTGAAATTTCATGTTAGAATTCGATACATACTATCGGATTCGATACATCTGTCAGAATTTGATATATTATGTCAGTATTCTATATAATATGTCTGAATTCTATATATGTACATGCCAGAATTCGACATTCCATACCAAAATTCTATATATCACGTAAAAATTCGAAATATAATGTCATAATTCGATATATCATCTCAGTATTCGCGTTATACATATGTACTATCAGAGTTCAATATTTTTGTCAGAATTATATCAAAATACAACACATGATGTCAAAATCCGTTATGTCGTCTCAGAATTCGACTCAATATCTATTTTCTATACATCATGTAAGAATTCGAAACATATGTCAGAGTTCGATATATCATCTCAGAATTGGATACAAACTGTAAGATTCATTATATTTCATATGTAATGTAAGGATTCTACAAATTATGTCAGAATTCGATAATCCATCTCAAAATTCGTTATATATTGTCAGAATTCGATAAATATTTTAGAAGTTGGTATACCTATCATGTCAGTATTCCATATAATAATATCCCCACTATGTCAGGTTATGAAATCGATTATTGCGCATCTTTTTGACGAAATATCTTAAAAACTAAATTTTTTGAGCCGTGTCACTTTTTTATGTCATGTTCGAGATGTCAGAATTCGACATACCATCTCAAAATTCATTGTATACTGTAAGAATTCGATAAATCTTTTAGAATTTGATATACCTATCATGTCAGTTCTATATATAATATGACATATATGTCAGAATTCGGATATATCATCTCAGAATTCGACGTACCATATCATAATTCTATATATCATGTAAGAATTCGAAACATATCGTCGTAATTCGATATTTCATCTCAGAATCTACTATATTCTATCAGAATTCAATGTTTTTGTCAGAATTATGTCGAAATTCGACACATGATGTCAAAATTCATTATGTTGTCTTAGAATTCGATTTAATATCCTGTTTCTTTACATCAAGTAAGAATTCGAAACATCATATGTCAGAATTCGATATACTCGTACTATCTCAAAATTCGTTATGTACGATAAATCTTTTAGAATTTGGTATACCTATCATATCAGTATTCTATATAATATTTCAGAATTCGGATATATTATCTCAGAATTCGACGTAACATATCAGAATTCGATATATCATCTCAGGATTCGCTATATACTATCAGAATTCAATGTATCTGTCAGAATTAAGTCGAAATTCGATACATGATGTCAAAATTAATTATGTCGTCTCAGAATTCGACTTAATATCCGGATTCTATACATCATGTAGGAATTTGAAATATCATATGTCAGAATTCGATATATCATTTCAAAATTCGCTTTATACAATTCGATAAATCTTTTAGAATTAGGTAAACCTATCATGTCAGAATTCCACGTATTATGTCGGAATTCACAATATTTCATCAGAATTCCTTAAAGCAGCTCAGAATTCGTCAGATACTGTTAGAATTTTATATTACTATCAGAGTTTGATGTATCTTGTCAAAATCCCATTATCTCAGACAGGGTGGGAAAATACATGTATTTTTAAAAAAACGACAAATCATTTGAATTTTTTGTTTTAAATAACAATTGAAATTGTTTTCAACTACTTAGTGTTCCAAAATATTTCTTGCAGTTGCGCCACGTTTTAATTAAAAAATTCTGATCCCCTATAACTTATGGCAGAAAATTTTTTCAGGCCTTGAAATAATAGGTTTTATAATAGGAATTATTTATAGAATTTACAAAATATCGCAGATAATAGATTACTCTAAAATCTATCAACAAATGTGTTTGTTCCATCCATTTGATGCTGGAAACTAGTCTGAATTAGCTAAGTACATACAGATAAATTTGGTGAAAATCTTTTTTAATTTAAAGTTTCAACTCAAAACTATCCTGTATTTGAGCCATGGTTTAATTAAGAAGTCCGAAATTCAAATGATATGGCCAAAGGAATTTTCCAGAGCCGGAATTAATAAATGTTGTATTAGGAACTACTTAAAGAATCTCAAATCTCAAATATATATTATATTAAAATCCATCCACAAACGTGCCCACTAAAAAAAAGAAAATTAGGGAAACAATGTTTCTGATAAATGGTATCAACCAAAGTATCATTAGTGGTGTTCCGCAATATTTATTAAATTTGGCTCTTATTTTATTAAAACAAATGCAACCCCAAATAAGGTGACTCAAAAAATTTTCAGAACGTCAATAATTCTGTTTTTTATTAGACTTTATTAAAATTTCACTAAAAACCATTGTCAAACGTGCTCCATTTGGTGCTGGAACCCGGGAATGTTGTAATGGCCTATGAAAGTAAAAACAAATTTTTATTTGGCAAATCTAATTTCCCCAAATTTTTTTCTAAAAACCACAGAATCATTATATTGTCTTGTAATATTTGTTGAATTCTGGCCATGTTTCAATTAAGAAACTCTATCTTTGACCTAAATGGAACTGCTGTGATTACGCACAAGTTCCATTGAAATATATTTTCTGACTTAACCAATATATTTAATGATCAATGAATTAGTTGTAACACCTTCAAATTATTAATCAAATTGGCGGGTTAAAAACTTTTCTAGATGAGATTCCACCACGTCCATGTTTTGTAACCAGTCGTCGCCTCTAAACCAATTTTAGGTAGCAATTTTTTTTAAATCAAATACAAACATATTTCGAAATTTAATAACGGTCCTGCTTTTTTTAAGGCGATTTTTTCAGACTTCGTCCAGCTTTAGTCATTTATGACCTGGTTACCCTAGGTACCTACTGAGGTATTGTCTGTCAATGACATTTCTTTAAATTGCACCAAAATATCTTCCCATTATGACAAACATGTTCCCATATTTAACGTGTCTGAATTTGGAATATCTGCCAAAATTCCGATGGTGAAAGTGAAAAGGTTTGGAACTAAAGTTGCTTTAAGATAAATTTTCCGTTTACCACGTAAAATTTAGGTAAAAATAGTTAAAAATTAAAAATTTCACTTACGGTTTCGTTGGTCGGTACTCTTCTCTACGATAAAAACTTAAAACTCCCAAAACGATAATCTAAAAATATCTGTGATCTCGTGAAGAGTTGTGGCCGATTTAAAAACTGTTTAGCTCGAGCAGTGTACAGAGCTTAACGCTTTAATAGTAAAATATATAAAGAGCTAACAAAATTTATGGCTAAGGTCTAATAATCTTATTTCTTACGTACACTACCTTCTGTCTAGAAATACTCCCATGAAAATTTGAACGTACTTCGTTTAAAATTTTCAGAACGACAGCACTGGTTGTGGTTCGTTGCGGTGCACCGATTTGGTGAACACCCCGTTGTGTTGTCTCTAGTGATGCGACTCGATAACGGTTTTTCAGTGAATGTTTTGTTCATTGTTCCGTTTTTCCTTTATTTTATTTTTTTATTTTTGACAAACAGTAAATAGTGTAAAGTGAACATAAATTTAACGTAAAATCAGTTTAACGTAATAGCCGTGAATTTGTCACTTCATTTTTTGTGTGAACAGTTAATTTACGATTTTATTAAATTTGGATTGTGGTGCGCTACGCTTCACCATGTGCGTGTAAGCGACCTTGTTTGATCGAATGATGTGAAGCATGATCATGTGAAGGGTCGGCTTTTTCCATTTCTGTTCCGTGTGTGCCGTTCGTTCCTCCAAGACAGGCTGTGCTCGAGGGCGGCACGCCATATGAGTTGGTCGCGCCGGGATGACGGTTTTCGTTCCGGGGGGTCTTCGTTGGGATTTTCATGTGGGGGTCCTTCAGAACTCTATTCTCATGTCTGTTAACGGAATCCCTGTTGTGATTTCGTTACAACATCTAAAACTAATGGTAAGAAAAAAGACAATACGTCTCCGCTCAACAATCGAATTTAAAATAAATTAAAATGAGCCAAACAGAAGAAATTAAATCAATACAATGAGCGTGAAGAAAACATAAAATCAAAACAATCTAGCACGCTTCGAAATAACAATAAAAAAATATTCGAACTCAAATTTGAATGGAAGCAATGAAAGAGATGATTATTGTATTGTTTATAAATATCAAGCTTTTATGACGTATACTACCAGAGCCTTCTAGAGTATAGAGCCATAATCAAAATGACGTATTTTTTAGAAGCTTTAGTGGTATAACTTTTCACCTATTTACATATGAATCCATAGTAAAAATGGTGTTTTTTTAGCTTCAAGACATTGAATGAAAAAAACAAAAATATTATAAAACATTTATATAAAAGTTTTCTACATATCTTCAACAACAATTTACAAGAAGACTATATTGGTATTAAGTAAATATTAGTTACAGAAATATTAAAATTAAATTATTTCTAAAATATATTTTTCGAATTTTCATTTTGAATAATTCATCAAAGTTGGCTCTGACGAATTAAAATAATACTTGCTAAATTTATCTTTAGTTTTACTAGTGTACGTAAGATGTCTTAAATGTTTACAGAAAAATACGAAAAAAAGTTATTTAATCACAACGTTCCTATATTTTGTGAATTTGTTTTGCTTTTCCTACAATTTTTGAGCTTGAATTTTCCCCAGGTAGTAATTGTTGGTACAATTTTACCAAATTTTTACGGCCATCACTGCCATCTATGTAATGTATTTTGATTTAATGACCAAACGAATCGTAGTAAGCTTTTATTTCAATTTGACCAGAATGCTGTTGTTATGAAATTTTTATTAAATTTTGGTTTAAATAAATCAATTATTACAATAAAATGAAACCGATTTACTTAAACGATATTTATGTATGTTGAAATTCAAACATTTATGAAAGTATTTCAGAAATCATAATTAAGAATTTGTAAAGTTTTCATTTAAAAATTTGTCTTAGGAAAAAAGTGATTACCCATATGTTTTGTGAATTTTACTATGAATAGTTTGGTTTTTTCCTCGTTTCTAATTCCCTTATAAAAGCTTCGTTTTTTAGACTATGGCTTTGTATAATCAAGGTTGCTTTGATACTACAGGCCAAAAGTGTTTGGTCGAAGAGTCTTATCAAAGCAACCTTGATTGTACAAAGCCATAGTCTAAAAAACAAAGTTTTTATAAAGGAATTATAAACGAGGAAAAATCCAAACTTTCCATTGTAAAACACGTTACAGCGTAACACGTTCTGGTCAAATTGAAATAAAAGCTTATTACAAATCGTCTGGTCATTAAGTCAATATAGAAAACATAGATATGAGGCTGCTAAAATTTGGTAAAATCGTACCAAAAATTACCACCTGAGGAAATTTTAAGATTAAAAATTTGTAGGAAAAGCAAAACAAATTCACAAAATATTAAGATTGAGTGATAATTTTGTGATTAAATAATTTTTTTTCGTATTTTTCTGTAAATATTTTAGACATCTTACGTACACTAGTAAAACTAAATATAAATTTAGCAAATATTATTTTAATTCATCAGAGCCAACTTTGATTTATTTTTCAAAATGGAAATTCGAAAAATATATTTTAGGCATAGTTTAATTTTAATATTACTGCAATTAATATTTATTCAATAACAATATACTCTTCTTGAATGTTGTTGTTCAAGGTATGTAGAAAACATTTATATAAACGTTTTATAATATTTTTGCTTTTATCATTGAAAAACTTGAAGCTCAAAAAGACTATTTTTACTATGGATTCCTATGGAAATCAATGAAAAATTATACCACTAAAAAGCTTCTAAAAAATACATCATTATGATTATGGCTCTATACTCTAGAAGGCTCTGATCTTATTCAATTAAAACAAAGGATTTGCAATGTTATTTTCGATGTTTTTCTTACACACCCTGTCAAATTGCATTTATATCTACGCATATTTTGTTTTGATTCAACGTTACGTTTATTAATCGAGAAATCACCAACATACTGAAAATCGATATATTTTATTGCGTAAAAAACTGATTTATTTTATTTATTAAATAAATATCTGTGAGTTAATATTAAAGTAAACAATTTTTTTACCTTTTGCTGTGAATTGTGAGTATTTAAATTAAATTTACAAATTTTTAAAAATTAATTCTGGGATTAAATGTTAATAATTTTATTATTATATTGATTTAATAAAAAAACCTTTCAAAGGTATAAACAAATTGGTAGAAAGTGCAAACTGGCGATCGAATTAAGAGCAGCCCTTGTCACGCTATACAGAGAGGGGCATTCGCATGGTGAAATTGACCTAAAACTTCAAATTCCGGAGTCTACCGTGCAATGCACACTGAAGCGATTTCAACACACTATGCAGAACTCATACCAATAGAAAGTTGACGGCACCTCAAATATTAGCGCAAGTTAACCACGCTCGGAAACATAAATTGTCGTTGACCACGATAAATGGGCGCCTAAGAGATCAGGGATTAAATTACAAACCGTAAAAAAGACTTAATTGAGCCACCCCCAAAGTACCACCAGAATTGGCAAATGTCACTATGGAGAAAATTCATTTGGTCAGACGAATCAAAATTCGAAATATTTGGATCCAAAAGGAGAGTTTACGGGGGGTAAAATATGGGGGTGGTTCTGTGATGATATGGAGTTGTTTTGGTAATAACAAAGTTAGAGATTTAGTCGAAATTACGGGTCGAATGGATCGGTATGACTATCTTGCGATCTTGGAGAAACATGCTATCCCATCTGAACTAAAACTAAAAGGAAGAGGGTTTACGCATCAGAACGACAATGATCCCAAGCACTAATATCCCAAGGATTATTTATAGCAACAATTTCGCCACCGAAAGCTGAATTTAATAAATTGGCCCCCATAATCGTCCGATCTCAACCCAATAGAGCTCTTGTGGGATCTGTTAGATTGGGAGCTTCGGAAAACATGCCCAACATCAACGAGAGATTTGCCATCTTATCTTTTATCCTAAAGACACCTATGGAACAATTGTTGAAATTTGAAAGGTTTATATTACCCGTAGAATAATGTTTCTTCGAAAAGTACGACATTACTTCGGAAAACGACGTAATGCTTCAACCGACTACAAATGTTGTGAAAAGGTATCATCAACATCATCAGGCTAAATAAAACTGGAGGGTGCCTGGTATCCAGAGTCCTCATACTTTGGACTGATTAAACTATCAGCCATTCATCTATCGGCATATGATTGGGAACATTAACACGTTGTCAAACTTACATTGTTGGACCCATCCGATTTGAATTAAATAAATTGTGGCCCCATTGGGCGAATGGAAAAGAGAGCATTCACAACTCAAGCCCTGATTTTCACTTAATTTCACTTTCTTATAGTTGTTCTGTAAATTCTGCAGCCTATGGAAGTCGCCAGGACCTTCCAATTTAATCCATTTTTTCCCACTGTACCGGTACGGGTATAGAAAAATCACTAAATTTAAGACGCCACCGCGCTCTTTAATGTCGAATTTCGACATGATTTTTAGTTTGTTCGAGAAAGGAGTTCGAGTGTTATAAAATAATTGAAGTACAAACATTTGAACAATTTTTTATTGGTGTGGGATCGTATGGATTAAGAAAAAAGCTTAAATATGAAATTTCACTCCGATTGGTTAAAGGTTAAAGATTTCGAAATTTTTCTAGACTTAAGGGATCCCGAAATTAGGGAGCATTGAGTTAGGTGTGACTCTTAAATTTCGAGAGTTTAGGGTGTTTGGATTAACCTAGATTTCCGGGGTTGACTAGTGTTAAGTGTATCAAAATTATTCGATATTTTCGAGATTTTGCGGCGAATTCCAGTTATTTGATCGAGAAAGATACTTTTTTGTTGTTGGTGATTTATTTATATTATTAAGGATCAGATAAATTTTTGAGTTTTTATCATTTTCCTCGAGATTCTTGTAATTTATTTATTTCCAACCAACAGCATGTCTATGCAAAAAATTGAGGTGTGGCCAACAAACGACTTTCTTTTACGAACAGAGAATTTTGAGAAATTTTATTTTTTTCTTAATTTTTTTTTTTTATTTGTTTTTAATTTTTGGAAACATTTTGGATAAAGTAGTTTTTTGTAAACCTTATACTTTTTAAGATATTTGCAAAACAAATTTTCTGGACCAAGGGAGTGGCCACTTCCGGTTAGCCGATTTGGAGTAAAGTTCAATGGGACCTCCAAATTTATCAAAAAAGCTTAAATCTGAAGTTTCAGTTCGATTGATTAAACCATATGGGCTGTAGAGAGGACACAGACAGACTGACAGACAGACAGACAGACACCATTTCGAAACCCACTTTTTCGGACTAGGGGACCTCAAAACAAATAAATCTCTAAAAATCTCGAAGTTAAAAATTTTCATGATTACTATACTTTATTTTACTAGAGTAAAAAGAAAGTAAAAACCCTAATCCGTACGAATCGTTTGTTTAGTAAAAGTTCTGGAAAATTATTTTTTGGAAATCGCACTCAACTCCCAAGGGCCAATATCGGCCATTGCCAACAATGATGACAAAGGTTTCGCTAGCACATGGAATAGGTCCCTTAATTACCTAGTTAGAAACCCCTAATCCATACGAATCGTTCGTTTAGTAAAAGTTCTGCAAAATTATTTTTTGGAAATCGCACTCAACTCCCAAGCACCAATATCGGCCATTGCCAACAATGATGACAAAGGTTTGGCTAGCACACGGAATACGTCGCTTAATTACCTAGTTAGAAAACCCTAATCCGTACGAATCGTTCGTTTAGTAAAAGTTCTGCAAAATTATTTTTTGGAAATCGCACTCAAATCCCAAGGGCCAATATCGGCCATTGCCAACGATGATGACAAAGGTTTCGCTAGCACATGGAATAGGTCCCTTAATTATCTAGTTAGAAAACCCTAATCCATACGGATCGTTCGTTTAGTAAAAGTTCTACGAAATTATTTTTTGGAAATCGCACTCAACACCCAGGGGCCAATATCGGCCATTGCCAACAATGATGACAAAGGTTTGGCTAGGACACGGAATATGTTCCTTAATTACCTAGGTAGAAAACCCTAATCCATACGAATCGTTGGTTTAGTAAAAGTTCTGCAAAATTATTTTTTGGAAATCGCACTCTACTCCCAAGGGCCAATATCGGCCATTGCCAACAATGATGACAAAGGTTTCGCTAGCACATGGAATAAATCTCTTAATTACCTAGTTAGAAAACCCTAATCCATACGAATCGTTCGTTTAGTAAAAGTTCTGCAAAATTAATTGTTGGAAATCGCACTCAAATCCCAAGCACCAATATCGGCCATTGCCAACAATGATGACCAAGGTTTCGCTAGCACATGGAATATGTCGCTTAATTACCTAGTTAGAAAACCCTAATCCATACAAATCGTTTGTTTAGTAAAAGTTTAGCACATGGAATAGGTCCCTTAATTATCTAGTTAAAAAACCCTAATCCATACGGATCGTTCGTTTAGTAAAAGTTCTGCAAAATTATTTTTTGGAAATCGCACTCAACACCCAAGGGCCAATATCGGCCATTGCCAACAATGATGACAAAGGTTTCGCTAGCACATGGAATAGGTCCCTTAATTACCTAGTTAGAAACCCCTAATCCATACGAATCGTTCGTTTAGTAAAAGTTCTGCAAAATTATTTTTTGGAAATCGCACTCAACTCCCAAGCACCAATATCGGCCATTGCCAACAATGATGACAAAGGTTTGGCTAGCACACGGAATATGTCGCTTAATTACCTAGTTAGAAAACCCTAATCCGTACGAATCGTTCGTTTAGTAAAAGTTCTGCAAAATTATTTTTTGGAAATCGCACTCAAATCCCAAGGGCCAATATCGGCCATTGCCAACAATGATGACAAAGGTTTCGCTAGCACATGGAATAGGTCCCTTAATTACCTAGTTAGAAACCCCTAATCCATACGAATCGTTCGTTTAGTAAAAGTTCTGCAAAATTATTTTTTGGAAATCGCACTCAACACCCAGGGGCCAATATCGGCCATTGCCAACAATGATGACAAAGGTTTGGCTAGCACACGGAATATGTCGCTTAATTACCTAGTTAGAAAACCCTAATCCGTACGAATCGTTCGTTTAGTAAAAGTTCTGCAAAATTATTTTTTGGAAATCGCACTCAAATCCCAAGGGCCAATATCGGCCATTGCTAACGATGATGACAAAGGTTTCGCTAGCACATGGAATAGGTCCCTTAATTATCTAGTTAGAAAACCCTAATCCATACGGATCGTTCGTTTAGTAAAAGTTCTACGAAATTATTTTTTGGAAATCGCACTCAACACCCAAGGGCCAATATCGGCCATTGCCAACAATGATGACAAAGGTTTGGCTAGGACACGGAATATGTTCCTTAATTACCTAGGTAGAAAACCCTAATCCATACGAATCGTTGGTTTAGTAAAAGTTCTGCAAAATTATTTTTTGGAAATCGCACTCTACTCCCAAGGGCCAATATCGGCCATTGCCAACAATGATGACAAAGGTTTCGCTAGCACATGGAATAAATCTCTTAATTACCTAGTTAGAAAACCCTAATCCATACGAATCGTTCGTTTAGTAAAAGTTCTGCAAAATTAATTGTTGGAAATCGCACTCAAATCCCAAGCAGCAATATCGGCCATTGCCAACAATGATGACCAAGGTTTCGCTAGCACATGGAATAGGTCCCTTAATTACCTAGTTAGAAAACCCTAATCCATACAAATCGTTTGTTTAGTAAAAGTTTAGCACATGGAATAGGTCCCTTAATTATCTAGTTAAAAAACCCTAATCCATACGGATCGTTCGTTTAGTAAAAGTTTAGCACACGGAATAGGTTCCTTAATTACCCAGTTAGAAAACCCTAATCCATACGAATCGTTGGTTTAGTAAAAGTTCTGCAAAATTATTTTTTGGAAATCCCACTCAACTCCCAAGGGCCAATATCGGCCATTGCAATGATGACAAAGGTTTCGCTAGCACATGGAATAGGTCCCTTAATTATCTAGTTAGAAAGTCTAGTCCATACTAATCGTTCGTTAGTAAAAGTTCTGCAAAATTATTTATTGGAAATCGCACTCAACTCTTAAGGGCCAATATCGGCCATTGCCAACAATGATGACAAAGGTTTGTCTAGCATATAGAATAGGTTCCTCAAATACCTAGTTAGAAAACCCTAATCCATACCTCTAATCCCTAGTCCCTTAATTACCTAGTTAGAAAACCCTAATCCATACGAATCGTTCGTTTAGTAAAAGTTCTGCAAAATTATTTTTTGGAAATCGCAGTTAACTCCCAAGGGCCCAATATCGGCCCTTGATAATAATGATGACAAAGGTTTGGCTAGCACATAGAATAGGTCCCTCAAATACCTAGTTAGGAAACCCTAATCCATACGAATCATTCGTTTAGTAAAAGTTCTGCAAACTTATTTTTTGGAAATCGCACTCATCTCCCAAGGGCCAATATCGGCTATTCGGATTTATTTATTTTGAGGGGACCTCAAAACAAATAAATCTCTAAAAATCTCAAGGTCCAAAATTTTCATGATTACTATACTTTATTTTACTATAGTAAAAGAAAGTAAAATGGCTTACATCATATTAATTACAAAAAATATTATTTTAAATATAAAGTTAAAAATTAAATACAATGAAAAATTAAAAGTTCCTACCAACATCAATAGACCTACCAGTTAACACAAAACATTTTAAAACAACGTATAAAACAAAAGTCTGGTGGCTCGCTATAGGACCATGGAAGCTGTAGTTGCTAAGTTGGTACGCAACGCGTAAGTTGCGTTGAGGAGCATTATTATTAAAACGTGACAGAATGTCATATCTAAGTAAATGTAGCATTTGCGCATGTACGCCTAGTACTAAAAGATTGGAGATCCAGGAACGACATCTACATATGGTGATAGTCTGAAATTTTTATCACGTTCAAAAGACGGTAATTTTCTGAGAACAAATAATAGAAACTGTTTTTGATCAATTTCAATTCTATTTGAATGAGAGTCTTAGAACGGGGACCATATGACTGTCGCGTACTCAAGCTGTGAACGAAGAAATGAAGTGTACAGTGACTTGAAAGTTATTGTGCCGTGAAATAAATCTGAGCTAAAGATAACGCCCAAATCAGTAACCATATTAACTCTCTCCAATCTAATGTCATTTAGAAAGTAGACAAAAGCTAGTGGAGACTTAGACTTGGAATACGTGATTACGTGACACTTATCAACATTCAGAAACATAAGGTTAGCAACACATCAACCGCAAAGTATGTTCAGGTCCCGCTGAAATTTATCACGATCCAATTCACATGAAATGTTTGCATATATTTTTATATCGTCAGCAAATAAAATACAGTTTGCGAATTTGAAACAATCCACAACATTGTTAATGAACAATAAAAATAATAGTGGACCCAAGTGACTACCTTCTGAGATCGTATTATCAATCTTGACATACATTTTGTGATCCGATAAATACGAGTAAGACATAAGCCAATTAAAGGGAATAATGTCGCAATCAAGTTCTCTGAGCTTATTCAATAAAATCCTGTGATGAAGTTTATCGAACACTTTAGCGAAGTCGGTATAAACCATATCGACTTGAACTTTCGATGCAACAGAGTTCATTGAATTATTTTGAAACACTGCTAAATTTGTGACCATTGACCGGCCCGGCACAAAATCCATGCTGACGTCTGCTAATACGTTGCTTGGAGTGGAAGTAGATCACATTGTTAACCATTGACTCGATTAGTTTTTAATTTCACAATAATTAGTTACATCACTGCAGGTGCGGTTGTGTGAGCTATCCTCTAACAAAAACACTGCTAAAGATTGTCTTTGGATTATCTGATTTTTGACCACGGAATTTTAAAAATGACGGCAAGCCGTTTTTACGGTTTTTATTGTAAATTTGACAAATCTCCAGAAATTTTTCGGATTACTTCGCAAATCGTCTTCGATGTCAATTAAGTAATTGTTATACAGGAAACGGTTGAGATAGCATAACTGAGTGATCGGCGCACGAGTAATCAAATACGGTACAATTTTTACTAAAGTTCAAATTATTAGAAATTTTGTAGAGAAACTAAATTGAAACCGGGGTATGATAAACACTCGAAGATCCGGTAAAGTCGTCGTATGACTCTAGTTTAAAAGATCTATTATTAGTTAGAAAACACAATCCAGATAAGTGGCACGGCTGTTTGGAACACTGTTAATTTGCGAAGTACGCATGTTTGCCAAAAAATTACAAATTAGGGCTGATGAATCGTTAATATTAGCAGCATCCAAACTATATCTGGAAATCAGCTCCGGAAAAACTCCGCATCATTAAAATCAACTGAAAGCCATGTTTCGGTCAGAATTATTACGTCGTAATTAGATTCTAAAAAATTCCAAGACAGAAATTTTTTGATTTTGATCACATGCTTCCTATTGACGAAATTGTTAGATCTATTGATGATATTGCTAGAATTTGAATTTAGAATGTTAGGATTAGTATTTATAATATTAGAATTTAATGTATTGATTGATGTTAAATTGATACTTCGCTGCGAGCTCCTTCCTCATTTTTTGAACGGCATCTTCCTTGAAAATCGCGAACAGTAGCCCCAGGTGACCAAAAATCATGATTTTTTAAGGTACCATGCAAGTTTTCAATGACTCCAGTCTTAAAAGACATAAACGTTAGTTCTGCTGGATCCCGGTCTTTAGGCGACAGTGAGAAACAGGACACGTTTGATGTTTTAAAAACGCTATTTTTATATGTAACGTAATGGAATATCGACTCTGAGGTAGTAGTTGGATGAAGACGGGAAATATACAAAAATACTTCCTTCGAACCACAAGTACTGTACATAATCCCATGATTGGCTTCCGGATTAGACTGTAATGGCTGATTAGAAGAGTCCGATATAATTAATATTGTACTAGGTGCTGGAATGTTTGTAATACCTTCATCGGGCGGACATGGTGGAAAGTGTGGCGATAGGCCACCAGTGACTTGAACGTGGCGCTGGGGACTGATTTTTTTTTTTCAATTTGTCCAATTTGGTATCAATTACATATAACGTTATTGATGGTGACCAAATTGAGTAGTTTCTCGTAATTCATCTTAATATCGTGAACCTCCTGGTTAATCAAATCATTCTCAATTGATTGGCAGCTGTTGCAAACGTATTTCGCATAAGGACATTCTTTGAACAATTTAGCCCATTTTTCAAAATTGCAGCCGATACATTTGCTGGAATTGTGGATTTCCAGCCGACATATTTGCTGGATTTTTCGGGAAATTCGAAATTTTTTGTGATTATCGAGACTTTTCTAGAATTCTTACATTATTCGAATTTTTCGACGTTATCCATGTTTCCGGTATGCCTCGAAATTTGCAAGCGCTGGAGTTGCTTCTGGTTACAGAATTAATGATCTGCCTAGCATTGAGTATTTAAAGTTAAGTTATGTTTGGAGGATATTGGTTTACAAAGGTGACATTTTTCATAGAATATTTGAGGCTATCTGAGTTCCTTGAAATAGTTTTGGATTATAATTTAATATTTCCAAGTTAAGAGAAGAATGTCTGTTTTAAATATCAAATGTTTTTTTTCAGCTTTTTATAGGCACAAATACATATATTAGTAATAAATGGCATTCACAAGATCTTCGATTGGTTAATCATAAGCAAAATCAAGAGGCCAATCATTTCTAATATGTATGTCTACCCAAAAAAGTAGAAATATCAAACCTCCATACTTTAACCCCAAGAGTTATATAAATTGTAACAACTCTGAACAAAAATAAGAATTTTCCTTGAGTTAAAGTTTTAATTCGCTAGATCGTTACGTTCATACTTGATACTCTCGGTGTTAAGTATGAATTGTATTTTGGTAGTTTGGTCGTAGATACCTGATGAGTAGTCCAAACTTTTCAGTACGAAACCAACACAATAAACTCAAGGAAAGTTTTATTTTGAGTTGTTACACTTTATATTACTCTTGGGGGTAAAGAATGGGGATTTTATATTTCAGTTTTTTTTGGGTAGATATATTACAAATGATTGGCCTCTTGATTTTGCTTATGATTAACCAATCGAAGATCTTGTGAATGCCATTTATTACTAATATATTTGTATCTATAAAAATCCGAAAAAATCGCCGAGATTACCTGCTCGGTGATGTTGGTCGCATGATTTTACAGTTAATTCAACAATTTTGATGATGTTGATAGTAATTCTTCAAGATTTTTTTGTAATTTTGCAGATTCGAGGAAATTATTTGATATTACTAAAAATTGTTTTGGAGGAGGAGGATTCAACATAACTGCTTTATGTTGAGTTGTACTAGGGCGTGTAAGATAATCATCTTACAGTGTTCTTGGTTTTTTTTTTGCAAGTAATGTTTGAATTTTACGAACACAAACAGAAAGGCGACAATAATTTGTCTCTGGGACAATATTGCTTTTTACAGACGGTGGATCAAATTTTGCAAACACCTCGGTTTTTTATAATTTTGCAACTTTAAAATAATAAAATATTCTTCTTTTCTAACACCACCCAATTGTTGGTTTTGCATAATATCGACAATTGGAGGGCTGTTGTATTTGTGGACTTTTTAATAATAACGACTATTTTCGAGTACGACTTATTTTATTTTATTTCTTTATGTCGTGCGCGCTGTGCGAATTATAACACAAGGCTTACTAAAAAAATTTACACAACGAAAAACAAACTGTGTGGTGCCAAATGTATTTGAAGATTCCCCCTCCCCCCCCCACAATGGCTGAGGGCCCAAGGTTGATCCCATATTTGTGCAAGGGAAATGGAAAAACCTAACTAGAAGAGCTAGGGGAAAACGCATTTTCAGATCACTGGGGGGATGGGGGGGTTGAGATGTCACGAAGCACTCGCGCCTACGTCATTGTTTCGATTTGAGTGATCACTGTACACAGCTGATTGGCTGACAATATACGTTGACAGACGACTCTTCTCAGGTGGTACTTCATGGATTTCACGCACGCCTCCCAAAGCCCACCTTGGTGTGGAGCAGCAGGTGAGTTGAACCGCCAGGTTGTACCCAAATTAGCCAACTCTCGATGAGGGATTTTTTTTGCCATTCTTGACGAACACGTTGCAATTCCTTATTTGAACCAACGAAATTCGTGCCGTTATCGCTCCATTACTGACTACATTGCCCACGTCGACTGATAAATGTTGCAAAAACTTCCAAGAATGCCTCCACCGATAGACCATGAGCAAGATCCAAATGCACGGCTCGAGTTGTCATGCATACGAAAACCACAACTCAACATTTTATGGTCGCTGGAGGTTTGTATGCTTTCGCTGCTAGTTGTCGTAGGTTCTTCTGTGGCGCAAGCGTTTTATGAACCTCAACCGGAAATCATTGATTGGTTCTAGCTGGAGGTAATGAACCCATCAATTGTTTCGCGGCATCCTTCTTGAACCGTATGCAAATGAAACACTTGTTTATGTATGACTTTCTTGACTGCCGCGCTTAGATTTGTTACCCAAAATTTGTGCCGAATGATGGCAATTGTCAACTGTGTTCCACCATGGAATGTACGTGAGTGCGCGGCGGCTATGATGAACTCACAGAACTTTGATTCTGGATGAATAATGATTTATTTCACCAATATTTTATTGCGTTATCGCGCTCAACTGATGACACAGGAGTAACGTCTTGAAATGTTGCCGGTTTGACAGGTTTGTTTAACGCTATTTCGTATCAATTTATTCAAACGCTGTTGAAGACTAAAGAACGATATACAATCAATCCTAGAGAGTGCTGGTTTTCACCTAAGAAAATGGGTATCCAACAAGGAACAACTTCTGATAGACACCACAGAAGACAAATCAGATTTATCGATCGTAATACGAGAATCAACTTCAGTAAAGGTCCTAGGACTTCACTGGGATCCAGTGACAGATTATTTCCATTTCCGCGTAAATCTTCAACAACAGCCAATTCTTACCAAGAGGGGAATATTATCAGAGGCCAGTCGATTATTGGACCCAATAGGATGGTTAGCACCAGTAATCGTCAAAACGAAGATATTTTTCCAAAATTTGTGGATCGCAAATTTAGGCTGGGATGAACAATTACCAGACAATCTCACTGAAGAATGACTGAAGCTGAGAGATAATCTGCCACTAATCGAAAAGATTAAAATACCACGCTACATCCAAACAAATTGTAATACTATTATAGAATTAAATGGGTTCTCCGATGCCAGTAAGGAGGCCTACTTAGCAGCTGTTTATGCCAGAATAATCCAACCTAATGGGGAAAGTATTACCAGGCTATTGTCAGCTAAGACCAAGGTAGCACCTTGATAGCTGTTTCAGGTAGCACCAGTGAAACAGCTATCAATACCACGCCTTGAGCTTTGTGGAGCTTTATTGTTAGCCAATTTACTAAGAACAGTAAACAAAGCTTTAAAGACGAAAATTATTAAAATTTACGCTTGGACTGATTCTACCATCGTCCTAGATTGGCTGTCCACTCATCCAAAACATTGGAACACTTTTATCGGCAATCGTACGTCGTAAATTTTGACATACATGAACAGATCGCAGTGGAATCATGTTAAATCGGAAGAAAATCCTACTGACTGTGCCTCGAGAGGGAAAGAACCAGACCAGTTACTTAATTTCAATTTATGGTGGAACGGACCAGAGTGGCTAAATGATCCTGAAGAATAGCCATCACAATATAAACACAATAACGCTACGATGGAGGAGAGGAAGACCCATTCATTACAGGTTCAACTTTCTGAACCTAATATGCAAGTTCACGAGGATAATGTGGTCCAACTAATCATCAACAAATTTTCCAGTTTCGCTAAAATGGTTCGCGTTATAGCTTATATTTTGTGAGTTTTTCAACTCAATCCGAAAATTATAACCAGTTATTTGCAAACTACGGAGATAATTATTGCTAAAAGAAGACTTATCCAGATAATCCAACGAAAACATTTTGCAGCAGATATAAATCATATCTCGTCATACAAAATGTTGCAGAAGTCGAGCAACTTGAAATCGTTACAACCATTTATTGATGCGTACGGTGTACTACGGGTAGGGGGAAGATTGTCAAATGCATCAATCACCTACGAAATCAAGCACCCCATAATATTACCGGCTAGAGATCACCCCACCGAAGTCATTATAAAAGAAAACCATCATCGACATCTACATAGAGGGCAAACTTTGATGATGGCTACTTTTCGTCAAAAATATTGGATACTGGGTTGCAGGAATGCAGTAAAAAGGATGGTTCATGGCTGTGTTCAATGTGCCAAATACAAAGCAAAAGAGACGACTCAAATAATGGGTGACCTGCCTGAGTTGATCTAATAAGACCGTTTTTAAAAGTGGGAGTAGATTATGCGGGACCGTTTTCAACCCACTTATCCAGAGGAAGAGGGCAGAAGACGTATAAGAGCTATATTTGCTTATTCGTTTGCCTTAGCACTAAGGCTGTCCACCTGGAGTTGGTGACTGATCTCACAACCGAAGCATATCTTGTAGCTCTACGAAGATTTGTGGCACGAAGAGGGATTTGTAAAGAGATCCACAATGACAATGGAACGAACTTTGTTGGCGCAAAAAACCAATTAAAACAATTATACCAATTAATTCTGAAAAATACTAATTTTATTTCCGATTTTCTCAACAGAGACCGCATAAGATTCCATTTTATACCTCCAAGATCACCTCATTTTGGCGGCCTGTGGGAGGCTGCTGTTAAGTCAACCAAGTTTCACCTAATTAGATCGATAGGTGATCATATACTTACAGTAGAGGAGATGTCCACGCTGCTCGCTGAAATAGAAGCCATTTTAAATTCACGTCCACTTTGTGTACTATCAAAACCAACAAAAATGTTTATACAAGCCAAACAGTACAAACACTTAAGATATAAAAAAGTACGTTAAGGCGTAGTATTAGTGTTGCATATAAATAAATCAGAAAGTATATATACACAAAACAAATAGGTATTGGTGATAGATTTATAATAAATATAGTGGACATTT
The DNA here is from genome assembly GCA_958295665.1 of Tipula vernalis. Taxonomy (NCBI): domain Eukaryota; kingdom Metazoa; phylum Arthropoda; class Insecta; order Diptera; family Tipulidae; genus Tipula; species Tipula vernalis. The sequence goes on from OY282560.1 coordinate 108,128,087, forward strand.
TTTTGATAGGATCTGTGTAAGGAGCGAACGAGACGGCTTGTATAAACATTTTTGTTGGTTTTGGTACTATCCAGCGAAGATTTCGATGCCCTAACATCAGCACATTTCCTTATTGGTCGACCTACAACTCAGATTCCGGCTGAAGACTTCCAAGAAACTAAATTATCAAGATGGCAGCTCGTGCAGAAAATTAATCAGCAATTTTGGAACAGATGGAGTTTAGAATACCTGACAAACCTGCAGCAGAGAACCAAACGGAATCAAGATCAACCAAACATTAAGATTGACAGCATAGTTGTAATTAAGGAAACCAACTTACTACCTTCCAAATGGCTTTTGGGTAGAGTCGTACAACTACATCCAGGTTCTGACAATAAAGTGAGGGTGATTACACTGCAAACAGTTATGGGTCTAACTAAACGACCTATTGAAAAGTTATGTTTGTTACCAATAAATTGAATCATCCGATTCAAGGCGGCCGGGATGTTAATGACCAAAGCTGAAATTACCTGAAACAATACAAAACAAGAATATTATATAGTTTAATTAAAAGACAAATTCAAGATTTACTTACGTGTTAATAATGTACATCAAATGGTCTAATCGGATCCAGCAGTTGACGTTGATCAGTAGAATAATTTTCAATCTGAAAATGAATAAGAAACTTATTATTAGTTTTAAACTCAAAGGGCAATTTGTCAATTAACTTATCTGTATATTCACTTCACCTTAAACACGAATTGGAACCTTTTTTGTACGTTATTAGAGCCTAAAATTAGTTCAAATTAGTAATCTTAATTTAATTATTATTGTTACCGTTTTGACAATTTGTTTATATCTGATGACAGTCGAACAAGTTCAGTGATTGTTGAACTTTCGGTATTTATGAATACATTTTGATGCGCATAGTAATTACAAATTTAAGTATACAATTATAGTACATACTATATTGTGCTCAAACAAGTAAACATTTTTATAGTATAAACTAGTGCATTATACTTGCCTTTCGTGCGCTGTTCAATTTTTTGCTTATCATCACTATTTTACCAACCATTTTGTGAACAAGACCAATTTAATAATAAATAAATTTTATAACGTTTTTGAACCAAAGTTATTGTTATTGATTCAGTGAATAATACCCATAATTTAATTAGAGCTTAACTGGAACCAAACCGAAGTTATCGCACCGCATGATCGATAATTTAACTTTGATTGTGGCACCAAATTATCCGATCATCTTTGTCCTCGGAGATACAACAATTTTTAAAACCATCAAAAATTATTAGAAATTCGAAATTCTGTGAATTATAGTACAGTTCATCACAATTGGATAAGGTTGACCACGTAGACTGGCAAATGGCATATTTATCCGGAAATATGGGCAAGACCTTGTGGACATCTCTGTGATCGGAGATACAAAAATTTTTAATATATCAAAACTAATTAGAAATTCTAAATTTTGTGAAGTATAGTATAGTTCATCACAATTGGATAAGGTTGATTCTGTAGACTGGCACATAGCCAATTAACCCGAAAATATGGGCAATACCTTGTGGACATCTCTGTGATCGGAGATAGAATAATTTTTAAAACCATCCATAATTATTGAAGATTCTTAATTCGGTGAAATATAGGAGAGTTCATCACCTTCGGGACATTTCCAGGATTGACGCTAAATACATATTTAAACCATCAAAAATCAGTCAACTTTTAAATTATCTTAAATATAGTTAGTAATGTTCAAGACAATTGGATGCTTTTGGTTAACGAGATAAACAGATGGTCCAGCTATCTTAAAACGATGAAAAGAACCTGTTTCCTGATGAAAAGAATCTGTTTGGTGGAACGAAAAATCCAAAATCACAAAAAATTTAAATTTTCATACAATTTAAATTCCAATTAGAAAAGTAGCTAATTTAACAGTGTAATTTTTTGTTATTTTTTTTTTAGCATAAACTTCACACTCATGATTTAACTGAATTTCATTGAAAACTGGTCATTCTTTCTGTGCGACTGGTGACCGTCTCATTGCTGTGAAAACCGGCCGAACCAGTTCACCGGTCAGTTGGCAACCCAATGTGTTTTAACTGTAAACATCCATGAACCAGACTAATTTCATTTCAGAAAATACTAAAATTTCGCACGGACAAAATTGAACATTTATGATGTGGTTGGTAATGAAACTCCTGTTATGAGATGTATATACTCGTAAATCCAACCGAAATTAAAAAAAAATTGATTATGCATAAAAAACATCCGTCATTAATTCAAAATTATATTTGCAAATAATAAATATAGATGAGAGTGCAGAAACCCTATAATCACAAACATAAACAACCAGATTCACAAAAAACATCAAATTTTATACATTCGTGTTGTTGGCATTAAAAAAGTCGACTATTCCCTTATTTCTGTATGAATCCGAAGAGGAAAATTGTTAAACCCGAATTGATTTTCATACATATGAAAAGTCACAACACACATACACAAACAAACAAACAAAAAAAAAATGCATCAACCACATTTTATGTCTTTGGCCTATCATATTTCCTCCCCTTATGCAAGTATTTGTTAATTAATTTGTGACCGATTTTGTTTTTGTTTTATGTATGTACATCCAGAAATTGTTTCCCTGCAAAATTTACATATATTTGAAAATAATCGATTTTTTTTTAAGGGGGTCAACCTATTGTTTTACGCAAATATAAAATATCACATATACAAAAAAAAAGCAAATTTGCTACATAAAACGAATCGTCCAAATGGTGACCGATAAATTTGCTTGGTATATACAGATTTTATGTTTATCGCCTCGAGCCGTATATATGTATGTCTGTATGCAGCAACAGAGAAAATGGCTGTACAAATGTGTATATCGAAAAATTGAACGATAATTGACAATTTAATGTCGAAATAAATAAATTTGTTTCGAGATAAAAAATAAAAAAATCTAGTCCAACAAAAAAAAAAAAAAATAAAAAATTTGGTTTTGCCGAGATGAATTGAAAAATTGCTGTGTTGCGCAAATGATAGCAGGGAAAAATACAAAACATACATGAAAAAAAAAAAAAAAAAATTTAATTTTTCCCTTTACACACCACCCTATCGTTTATGTTATATGTGTAAAACAGGATACAAATCGGTTAGATCTAGACAACTTATAAAAAATTGAGATACTTATTACAAAGATTATATCTTTGCAGTACACAAGAACAAGTAAAAAAAAAAACAAAAATACGAAAGAAAAGATGGAAAAAAGTCTACACAAAAAGAAAAATTGTTTTACATCTTTGAATTTTACCATATTTACCATACAAAATCTGCGTATTTCTCTGCACCGTATTCTCTCAGCTCTCGCGGCAACAACCAAAAAAAAAAAAAGAGTATCATTGCCCCTAAATTACCATTTTCCTACTGCTCATACACATGCTTAACCACCAGAAAAAGCTAAACGAATAACAATTCGCAGGAGAACTTTCGTTTTCCTTGTGTGCGAAGTATTTTTCACAATTTTCCTTTTTTTTTTTTTATTATTTTTCAATTTTATTTTTCAGTTGTGGAGTGAACGTCGGTTTGATTAGACCGTTGGATACAAATTCGTCTAGTAGAGAATTATAAATATTAATAAAGCTTTTTATTATTATAGTTTGCAATTTTTGTTTTTTATTTTTTTGTTGGTTTTAACAAAGTGTTTATTTTGTCGCGGTTTGCAATTTTGTTGATTTATTGAAAAGTGCTCAGTTTTATGCTATATATAGTTAATATACAGAGGAATATCAAAAATCAGTGTTCATACAAATAAAAAAAGTTAATAGCTATGTGTCCAAGTGTTAATAATTTACAATATTTCAAAATTTTTACGTATTACAAGTTGCATTAATTATAAGCAAAAATAGTTTTAGTTAAAAAAATAAATTGAAAATACAAAATTTCAAAAGTTTGTGATTTTATAGAATTTAGATAAATCAAAAAAAAAAAAATTAAGTGTTTTTTAAATTTTATAATTATGGAAATAATAATTATGAAAATTTACTTATGGTTTATACTCGTATGGATTAATTGTGGTAAGATTTGTTGTTTTGTATTTATGGCGGTAAAATTTTGTTTTGGCCCAATATTTTAATTATTTTAAGTGTAGGTACTAAATAATACCTGGGAGCTAAAAAAAATTCATAATATTTTAATTACCTTTACACCAAAAATTAATTGTGTAAACAACTTTCGTTTGGAATGTTTTGAATGTAAACACAAAAAATTGTATTTGCTCGTTTTTCTCAACAGGTTTAACTTTAAGATGAAGAAATCTTTATTATTATTGGGTTTTTTTTTTTTTTGGTATTTTTAAATTGTTCTGAAAAGTGTAAAACAACAAAAAGTTGGAGAAAATTAGAATTTTCTCAGAAAATTTCGCAAACAAATGAACCTGTGTCAACGCAGGTTTAATTGAAAGGGATATATTTAAACTTTTTAATAATTTTATGAATTCTATTTATTTATTTTAATAATTTAATTAAACAAAAGTGGTCATTTTCAATAAAACCAACCTTTTAGAACTTTAGACAGAACGTTTTAGCGAATTTGAACAAACTTATTCGTTACAAGGAATTAAATTTTGAGTGCCATCAATTTAGCAGGATTTTTTTTTTTATTTGTCTCATAGTAAACTTCTGACTTTCTCATCAAAATGTCAATAAAACTAGGGGTCACCTGTGCAATTGCACAATTTTATTATTAATTTGTTTCTTTATTTCTAAATTTCTGTTGCTCGCGGACTCCCAACTCTGTTTTATTCAAATTTGGATTTTTAGAGGCAGCCAGCAGCAATAGCAAAAACAAAAATGAAGACGTACAGTTGTAGGTCCGTTTTTCTTATCGAAAATCTGGAAAAAGTGAATTATTTAGGAACAAAATTTAAACTTTATTAAATAGAATATGTACTTACATAATTAAGAGAAAACCTTCTGACTGTCGGTTACTGTGACATCATCAACAGTACTTCCTTGTTTTGGCCCTTCGTTAATTTGAATTTTTAGAGCAGTAGATTGTGTTGCTCTTGATAGTGCTATGTAAAGCTGGCCATGGATAAAAATATGCAAGTATGCAAGACATACTGGAAATTGATGTCTTATTAAATTGAAGGGTAATGCTGGATCGTTCGACGTATCTAAAGATATTCTTGGCATGAAATGTTTTGGTACCCTTTACTGTGCCAGTTACAATTTCAACTTTTATTACGTTCCTCTGTAAATCTGTGCCTGCTAATCTTGTTCCATTACACAACCCGTTTTTAATAGATAGGTTTCGCATAAGCATTACGATGGAGCCCTTTTTTAATTTTAAAATATGTGGAGGAAGGCCAGAAGGATTTAACGAATTCAAAAATTCTGTTGGGAAATTCACTTAAAAATTACTGTCATCGGTACCATCTTCGGAATCTACTGAGCAAAAGGACACTTCTTCGGCATTTAAATTGTTCAATACTGTGTCATTTATATGACGAACATCATCATTTTTAGGACAAAGAATCGCTTTCTGAGATATAGATGCCACATCTCCTGGAGTAAAGTTATTGCCAAATGTATCGGTAACGATATCGTTTGATAGAAATTCATTTGGTATATTTAGTGAATATTGTGTTTTTTTAATTGATTGATCGGAGCAACATTTACCATCGCCAATTGAAAGATGCCATGTGCAAAAAGTTGGATCAGTGATTGCTCTCATATTTTGATCGAGCTTAAATATTTGAAAAAGTTTCCATAGTGGTGACTTTTTTATTGTAGCATTTACAACGCTAATATAATAAATTTTCCACCGAAAGGTAAATTATTTTTCATTAAGTCACGAAATACTAAGTCAATAATTTCAAGAGCAACTGCAGGTGCCATAGGTGCCTCGTCCCATATAAGGCAATCAATTGATGTTAGTAACTTCCTTTTGTTTTTTGATAACTGAGGAAATTTAACGCAGTCAAGGTTTAAAGGCATTTCAAAGGCAGAATGTGAAGTCATACCATGTAGCAGAAGATTTGCCGCAATTCCAGTCCAAGCAATACATAATGTTGTTTTATTAATTGTGCTGAGTTTTTGTATTAATGCTCGGTACAAAAATGTCTTTCCGCTACCTCCAGGGCCATCTAAGTAGAAATATTTCTGTGAACTTATACCTTGAATAGAGGACCAAATGTTTGAAACAGCCATACGCTGTGCTTCGTTTAGATTATCCCAAAGATATGGTTCATTGTTAGGAATAAAAAGTGGTGATGTAATAAGGTTTGGCATATATTTCTGAATTTGGTACTGGTAATACAGTAAAGAGGTCAAATCCAATATCTTCACATAAATCTCGCAGCAAAATAATGCAGTTCGTTAACGCAGCATCAAATCTTCAATCATATAATCTTTATAGTTGTTGAATAATTGTAATGGGATGAATGAATGAATATTGACTGCCCATGTTTCAAGTGCACAGATAGCATAACAATATTATGGGACTGACTATGAATTGGAAGTTCCTGGAGTTGCCAGGCTGCTTCTTGTGCACCAATGTAGCGACAGTTAAGATACTGCGAAATTTCATCGAAATCAACAACAGCTGTGGGATCATTATTAGAATCAACTTGTACACCAATTCTAGCACAATCATGTCCTTTGGTAATATATTTGTGAACATATTTTATGGCCTTAACTGTTTAACAAAGCTCAACATTTATATGAGCATTATATTTTAAGGTATCTTAACTTCAGAAGTTGTATTTAGACGTCGCCTATATTTAAGATAAGTTTCTTTAGATATATCGGTTTCTTCGCAGAATGGTTCCGGAAATTGTTTAGAACATTTACCATCAACCATGCAAACACAATTGGGATTTAAATTTCCACATGGCCCATGTATATTATATTTTATTACCATATCGTATAGTTGCGGATGAGTAATTTTATTGGGAATTTCAGCTGAAATGATTTTGTCCACATCTGCAGCTGATTTTAACTTATCCTCCTTACAGAGAGTAAATAAACAATGAGCATGTGGAAGGCCACGTTTTTGGTGCTCAATGACATAAACGTAACTGCATGTTTATCCAAACACATGGGATTTGGTAATATCGTTCAAAAACTCCTTTAATTTGAGATTGAACACTCGTGTAACTAAATCAGGGCGATCTGAAGCGTTTTGAAAACAAATGTATTTGCGATTTAATTTCTGGCCACACTGGATGACACGTAAACGTGATAAATAAATCGGGGCGCCCAAATTTTCTCACCATAGCGTGGCCCACCAGTAAATGAAGATGGAAGTATGAATAAATTACCAATCCTTCATTGTTATCATTACTAAAGCTATTCATAGGATCTAAAAGACCTTTGTACGAATCAACACGAAAAGATTTTTGATTGGATCGAATATACATTAAGCGATTGGCTGCTACACGCGCATAAGCATATACAATATACTGCTGAAATAGCTTTCCCCCATAGTGAAGAGGGTTAAAAATTGTTGGTCTAATTGCTATTTTATATGCGTAAAATTGTAGGACGGTGGTAGTATTTCGTACAGCCGTAGAGTTCGTTGTATTATGAGGTATATTGGTAGTCCATCCAAAATCTCCATTAGGGTAAAAAAGAGGAAAATTCATTTGGTCCAAATGTTTGGATAGGAAGTTAATTCGCTTGTTGCTTCTGCTATTGGTAGGATAAACAGCAAAATTGATTTGGGCGGGTATGTCGCCATCACGATCGGGAACATAAATTAACGCAACATCATTAGCATTTGTAGGTGCATTATACACTCTTTGATCATCCTGTAAATTTCTATAAAAAACTAAGGACACTTTATTTATCTCGCAATTATTTTAGGCAGCATATGCTGATTCGGTTTCGAATGCTTCTCGAAGCTTTTGATAACTTCTAGCGTATGGTGATATGTTATGCAAAACATTACCAATTGTTGTCATGATTTCTTTTAGGCAGGTTGAGTTATAATGATTACTCATACGAATAGTGACAGCGGTATCAGTATCATGAAGAAATAGTTCAGCATACAAAATATCGGCATCAGCAGTGTGGACGTTTCCCATATTCAAATTTAAGTCTATTGGAATGTTATCAGCAGTTGTTGTATTGCCTAATGAACTCACGGAAATTTCGGCGTTTGCGATCAGTACCAATGTATAATTCTTTAATTTCAATTGGAAAATGTGCGTTGGAAGTAGGTAAATTAGACAACTTACCATTGTGGCAACAATTCGATTTAAGCTCACTTTTAAAGTGAACTGCAGCGCAATGGATGCATGTGAACGAAAGCGGTCCAAGATCATGTGTCTGAGGAAAAAAAAATTCTGAAGATCCCGAAATAGCCGCCTTGTAATTGGATTTGCGAAGTTCAAGATGAATTGTAGGTCTATTAATATCCACTTGGTGTTGTGAACGCCTCACTCGTTGCTGTTCATTTATTTCACTATTTCTTCTACGACGATAGCTTGTAAAATATTCTTGTCTATTTCGTTTCATACTAATATTTCGGAAAATTTAACTCTCTTAATTATACAATACTATTTGTAATCACGAAAATCACATTAATTATTAAATCTAATTTCATCGAAAGTCGAATTGATTTGATTTTTAAAATTTTTAAATATTTGTTTTATTTATCCCGACGTGAACGCCATTCACTTGTCTGATGTCTGGATTGCGTGTCGTACTCATAAACCCACGTCTTGTTTCCAGTAATGATCCTTTTGATGAATGTGGAATCGGATTCAGCCTCGCAAATCATGTCTAAAATTGTAAATAATCGCCAACACACACAGAGTAGATTTACTCTTGACTACGTTACTTTTGCAAATGTCAAGCTATGACGCTAAGATTTAGAGGGAATATCAACAACAGATGTACCAACTTAACAAAAAAACAGAACTCAAATCGGAACGATGGGAGCGCCACACGGTGGTTATTCTGAGAATTTGTCGATCAAGGTAGTATTTTATGTAAACGAAAACACACGATGGTTGCTTCAATCGGGTATGTACTCGTATATTGTAATATAGATGTAAAGTACAAATTATGTGGAATCTCAAAAAAATAATAATAATAATAAATCGATAAAGGCACAAAATTTCCCTACTAACTTTGTAGATAGAAGTATGACTTGTCTTGATCTGTTGCCATTGAATAATCACTATAAATTGAGTTTTTTTACTCAAATTTTAGTTCCTGGACTATTTACAACCCATGTTATGATTTTTGGCTCGTTTAATTTTGATATTAATATTTCTGACAAGGACGCCTTTAGATATTGCCGATCATTGCATAACGTAGATCAAAATGCTTTGCTTATGGCAGCAAATTCGCTTGATTGGGGAGTAATTTCCTTCATCCCAGATGTTAATAAACAATTGGAGCATTTCAATGCACTAGTGTCTCAACTTCTCGATGAGTTTACACCTATAAAAAAAATTTGTTTGGAGCCACCGTGCAAGTCTTTCTCATTAAATCACTCTATAACTGTACTATCGGAATATTAGAGATTTTCTTCATGCAACTTGGAGAGCAAATAAAAATCCTACTTCATTTAGTCATTATAAGAAGTACAGGAATAAGGTGAATGGGATGATTAAAGGAGCGAGGCTCCAGTATTTTAAAAGTAATATTTTTAATTTGGACCTACCCAATAGGATTTTATGGCTGAATTTCCAAAAATATGGTCTTTCAAAAACCAAACGAACTGCCGTGTCGGATTTTTCAGTTACTGAGTTTTCAAATCATTTTGCAAAATGCTCCCAGGTAGCTGTGCAAAATCAATTTCTTATGAATTCTGCTATTTCGTCAAAAAATATTGCACATATAACCCCTGTTGGGAAGGTACCTAAGCCTAAAACTATAAAAGACTTTCGACCAATCAGTATACTTCCTTGCTTATCTAAGGTAATTGAAAAAATTTTGAAGTTTCAGATGATGAATCATATTTCTAGTTTTGGCTTAATTGATGATCTACAGCCCAGGTTTCGAGAAAGACATAGTACAACTGCTGCATTAATCAAAATTATAGATGATTTCAGTTCATCTGTTGCAGAACGTAAAGTGCCTTTGCTTGTGCTTCTAGATTTTTCTAAAGCTTTTGACAGTGTTAACCATAAAGTTCTGCTCCATAAGTTGCGCTCAAACTTTAATTTTTCCTATTTTGCGGTTAAGCTTTTGGCTTCATTCCTATTGGATAGAGTTTATTGACTTCTGGTGTTTCTCAGGGTTCAATCTTGGGCCCTTTGTTATTTATGATGTTTATAAATGATATCAGAAACAGTGTAGCTCCGGTAAAGTTTCATATTTTTGCAGATGATGATTCATATGAAATTATTTAATGTTCTAATTTTAATCAAGATTGTGTAATTGAATATTTGAATTGAGTATACATAAGAAGGTTTTCTTGTATTTTAAGGAAATTGTAATATGGCTAAGCCTTGTATAATATTAATAAGAAATAAATAAAAAAATAATAAATTACAATAGCAAAACATTCGATTGTAAAAAAGAAATTAATTAATAAAATAATATTACGAATTAAACGTTTGTTAATTGTAAATAACCATTCTTTAAGTAATCGGCAAAGGACATTCAGTGAACTGGTATTACTAATCGTAAATGGTGCTATAGGTACTGCGTAATAGAGAATCCTTAAAAATTCAGAGTAGCAGAAGTTGGACAGGAAATAAAATGATCTTAATGTATTCCGATGTTTCACTTTCAACTTGGTAACATGGACTTTAAAGTTAAGTTGACTATCCAAGTTCAAACCCAAATTTTAATCGTCCTCACAGAGCAAAGAATGATAAATCAAGTCATTTGGCATCTGGAGAGAGCCTGAAACATTAAAATACATCAACATGGACTTACTACTCAAAACCATTTCATGCATATAAAACCATTCCTTTAGTAAACTAACATCTTCTTCAATGTCAATTTTCAATAAGATCATATCTTTATTAGAATACTGCAAAAACGACAATTTTTCCATGTAATTTCTAATCGAAGATTGAATTACAGTAGAACAAAAAGAGTAGAGGATCTAAAACGGAGCCTTGAGGAACACCAACATTAACAACTTTATGATCAGTGTAAGGATTGTTTACACACACACTTTTCATTCGATCTTAAAGAAAAATTAGAGAGAGAGACCCCTGATTTGCAAAATAAGAGAGAGAGAGAGAGAGAGAGAGAGAGAGAGAGAGAGAGAGAGAGAAAAAGATCTGAAAACAATACGACAAAGCTTGTCCAAAAGTATCAATCAATAAACAAGGGCAGCTACTTTTGAGTTGTCATTTAAATTGTGATGTGACCTAGATCATCCAAAATAATAATAATACTACTACTGTCACAATTGGTAACCTTTTTTTGTTCCTATAAAATCTGTTGATTCGTTGTTTAGATATACTTAACTAAAGCAACAAAACGAGTCAAAAATAAATCAGCCAACGTCTCGATTATTTTTGAGAACTTTACAGCTAACACCTCTGACGCAACTCATCAGAACCATTCAAGTTCATTTTCGAAATCTTTATTCATTCTGTATCCAACGGTACATCATCTCTCTAGACTCTTTCTATTTCCGTGCAATACTGAAGAAACGGAGTGAAATATGGCAGCACATTTCGTGACACTTAAAACATAAAACACTGAAGCAGTATAGGCGTAACAGTTTTGCATCGAAAATTACAGTTAGCTAGTAACATACTTCACCGAAAGACTTAATTTTAACAGTTAACGCTTGTTGATATTGGTTTGTTCACAGGCCTGCAAAAAAAGGGGTTAACAAATTTTTTTTTTTATTGAATAGTAGTATCTAGAAATAATTTTTTGCACTGAATCCGAATCTGGCCGTAGAATTGCCCTATCACGTTACATTTTTAAGATATTGTAACCTAAAAGTATTGAAAAGCGTGTTTTTGCCTCTTTTCCACTTGAAACAACTTAAGACTAAAGAGAGGTACTGCAAATTAGACAACAGGATCGTATTAAGCATCCTAAAATTACGGAAAACCATACTATATACTAAGTATAAAAAATTAAAAGAAATCTTTTTTTATTAACAAGTTCTCAGATTTGCCCTAACTCTTTTTTGGCATTGAGTTATTTCATATGCAAAAGTGCTAAAAACACGCTTGTTGACACGTTTTGGTTCGAACATCTTAAAACGACTTCTTCTGACGTGATTCTGACGTGATTCGGATTCAGCGCAAAAAATTACTTCGGATACGATTGTTCATCAAGAAAAAAAATTGTTGCAGGGCTGTGTAATTTGATACAAGATGTTTCATTTAAAACGCGACTCACTTTAAATTCAAAAATTATAATTTTTTGAAATTATCAAAGCAACCGTTACGTTTTGTTCTAGACAGTGGTGTATTTTTTGTTCTATTAAAAAGCGGAAATAAATTAAAAATCATCCGGAAGTGTCATTCTAAATCATACGAATGTTTCAAATTGTTTAGATAATCAAATGAAGCACATTTCTCTCTAACGGTTAGTGGTGGCTGTTTAAACTGTACTCCTACGAATAAACTAGAATAAACCGAATATAACACTTGACCCAAATTCAAAATTTTGGAGCAGACTGAAACGCCACGGCAAAGCAGATAAGAAATTAACGAAACAGATAACCAATGCTTTTAAGGCTTTAGAATCAACAAGAAATATACAATCTTATATGCTTTTAAATTTCACAGGAATTATTGTAATCTGCTATCCATATTTTAATTCCAACTGCAAGGATTACCTTTGTGTATTTACGTCACATAATTCGAGTTACGAGTTTTGAAATCGACATAACCTCGATTTTCAGGAATTATTCGAGTTTAGTTTGCATTAAATTAAAAGAAGCTTTGAGTTAGCTTTCACTTAATTTCGATATTGTTGGACTAAAATTTCTGGTTTTAAAAAGCTTCTAGTTGATTTTAAGTTTTATTTCAAAATTATTCTAGAATTCTAATTACGTTCTGGAAAATTCCAAATTTCGAAATTGTTCCAGTTTATCAGGAATATTCCAATTGTTTAGTGAATCGGTTTACTCTAGACTTGTAAGATTACTCGAACTCTCGACGTTATTCGTGTTTCCATATTTTGTATACTCGTTGCTGTTACTCGCACATTTCAAATTATTGAAGATGTTCTGAAATTCTTCGAGTTATTACAAATTTTACAGATGGCTTTTTCGATAATTTTGAAAATTGCTCAAAGTTATACGCAAATAAACAAGGTAACAAGCCATAATTTTGTTTCTTAGCCTGCATCTTATTTTACCCACAAGCAAAACATACAAAAAAAGTTTAGCACACAATCGATTAATATGCCCTTCCGAGAGGGTGTTAAATGTGGTAAAGATATTTTTTTTTTTAATATACCGAACTAACCGTCTGAAAAATAATCTTGAAATAAAAGTTGACGCTATATGGAAATTACAAACACCTAGAAAAAGAAAGATTTTAAGTAAAAAAACGCTGCTTAGTATACGTTTTTTCGAATTTCGCTGTCGTTTTCGAAAATCGTTACAGTTATAACCCTTCAAAGTGGTAATATAACCCTTCAAATGAAATGTTTTCTGTGGCATTTAGGAAGTACATGTTCAACGAGGGTTTGTCAAAAAATAAGTTTACCCTTATTTATCCCAGAAGCAAGGTCATTGACGTGTTAATTTCTTTCCATAAGCCTGTGTAAAAAACAAAAAGATTTTCCAGTAAATGAGTGCCTCTAACTTAAAAAATCGTACCTCTGTTAATTTTAGTCGTAAAGAAAACAACTAAACAAGAAAAATATTTATAATTTCCATAACTAAAACTTTAATTAATTATAACAGTTCCAGATTTTTAGATATATTTAAAAAAAAATACCACCAGAAACTGTGCCATTTTTTTCTTTGCTAAACCCTATTTTTACTGCACTAGAAGTGTATAAAAGTACAATCATTTTGCATGTTAGTCTTGCAAAGTACTTGTTACATGAAAAAACGGAACATTAAACATATTTCATTTTGATTGCTGCCAACAGAATTTTAAAGTCTTTCATAAAAGCTTTAAATTTAGAGTAAGGGAACTTGAAGTTTTCAAGAACCATTAATTTTCATTGACATTTTTGGCTAGGTACTAGTAGGCTATTGCGATCATCCCTCCAAATAATCCCCAATAAACTACAACATCTCTCTAGGTATGCGTCATTGCATGGTTTTCAATAATTTTTTAAATCGTAGGTAGTATTTTTCTAGTATTGACCACAAAAAAAGATTATAATTTTCTAAACAGCGAGTAGTTTTCTATTCGAGCTCTTCGAAAAATTGAAGCACTTATCGAATTATGGTTATAAAATAACAGATCGAGTTTTTTTTTTTTTGATACCGATTTAATTAAATTTCATTGAAAACCTGTCATTTATTCTAACGGTCAGCTGTACGACCGGTGACCGGTTGGAAAAAAAAATCTCATAAATTCCAGAAAAACTAATATTTTTTAATTTACTTACGGCTAAAATTACTTCCGATTCAGTTCTAGGAAAGAAAGAAAAACCGCAATTATTTCGACGGGATAAAATGTCTCCGGTCGAGTTCTCAAAATTAACGTTTTCGAAAAATTAATCCAAGATAACATATGGGATTTGATGGAAGTGTTCATTGAATGGCTTCGCTATATCAAGAGGATCAGTTAAACAAATACAATCATCAGTTTAGTAGATTTATTAACAACTTTATATTTCGATTTCAAACTAGTTGCAGAATTCATCTTATTTTTAAAATACTCCTCTTTAATAATAGGAACATGAGGCTTTTAATGAATTTAATGAAACTAGCCTTGTTTTCACTGCAACATTGTTAGGATTTTAGTGAAATTTTTGTATACGGACTATTCCTTAAGTTAATGAGATTCAACAAAGAATCAGACATCAAGGGCTTCTATTTGGTTTTACTTCGCTTGATCCTAAGCGTTGATTTATGTCTACTTATAGTATTAAGATGTATGTATAGCAATAAAATTCGAGTAAGCAGTATTAGGAAATTCTAAGCGAAATAATGAACTCCAATCGCATAAACCTAACGCTTTATGGAAACATGCTCGGGCCGGCGCACAGTGGGACCGAAATGGGCTCATCGTCTCTAAAATGTGTATCTCTTTAGTCTCACTGATAAACATTTAATTTTTTTTTACATTTTAATGAAATAAACGATTAGCTTTATTGTATAAAAATATAAGAAAATGGAAATGTCAAAAATATTATACAAAAATAACAAAAAATATCAAATATAATTAATAAAGTCGACTATTAATTATCTTATTTATTATTTAGAACACAGGCAGATCCAAAAGCATTTTAGCTTCATCTAATAAATCCCTGGAAATACTGTCGGTTTAAGCCCTTAAACTTGAAATATATGGATCCGATGTAAATAATAATGAATAAAAAACATCTTCATTGGTTGCTGAACGGGAACACTTCCTGGAATGGTGTAATCAGTATCACGTAGCACATCTTTTTCGCATCCAATATCATATTATATGACGGAAAGACAAAAATATTTTTTTCAGATAAACGAGACCTTAATAATCCGTATTGAGATTTTGTTAAGTCCAAATCAATATATATACAGAGCTTCGTCTTTTGCATAAGTAGTAACTGTTTCTAGTCACCTGTTTCCTTTATCATAAGTCATCTTCTTAAGGACTTCTTTTTTGTCTTTCTTAGACAAAGTTCGTGCAATACTCACAATTGAAGCTGAATCTAATTCACCAATAGACCGTAAATGTTGGACATACGCGTTATGTATAAATTCAAACCTATATTATTGTACTAGTTCCATGTTTTTTCGGTTTTTTGTTTTCTCAGATGATTCACCATATGGCTTAGAATGTCGGCCACGTTCACCTGAAGAAGTTGCAGCAGTAGTTTCTGCAAATATTACCCTGAATTCACAATCCTAAAAGTTTTCAAAAAGATCTTTTGTTCTTCTCCACTTTTGCCATCAATCGTTAAATTTAGATAGTAATTTTTCGCAATACTTGCTTTTACTATATCAGCTCTTTCTAATGATAATCCAAAAGTTTCGATCAAATATTTTTGTACTCGGTATTGTTTGTTCCCGAGTTTATGAAAAAGTCACACAAAACCCTACGAGTACAAACAAAGTCACTCATTATGATAAACTTCACGGCAACGAATTATCGAAAAATCAGTTCAGATATACTGCACTTTCAACTCTTATTTATAAGATTTACTTTAATGTGCAGTGTGCAAAATGTTTACTAAGAACTGTATGTGGTTTTAACTTGTTTTGCGGTAATTGATAAAAAGTATTTATCCACTTTTGAAAGAAAATGTAAAATAACCCATTGTTATTATATAACCCACGCTGCTAGAGGCAACGTGAGTTATATTCTGTATAACAAAATGTTGAGTAATCATTGGAAAATTATTCGTAGCCAAATTGTATGAAAAACTATATTCCACAAATTAATTAAATTAAAGTACACCATGTCAATTTAAATAACGGTCACTATGATAAAATGTATTTCAAAATTCAATGCTCCAGTGTGAAAACACAAAATCGAACTATTTCTTATAAAGTGGATAAAACGTTGTATGCCACTCGTGAGCAAAGAGATATTATCCACTCGGGATAATGTCCCACTCGGCTGTAGCCTCGTGGGACAAACTTATCCCTCATGGATAATATCTCGTTTTGCTCACTAGTACCATAAATAACTATTATCAACTACCCACAATTAGGCACTACAAGCTCCTACCACAAATTGATTGTAGGTTTATCATAAATAACCCGATATTGGGTGGGTAGGGGTAACAGGGTTATTTTAACTGTGCTCATGTTGGGCATAAAACAGAAAAAATAAAATAGCGCCAAAAATCAAAAACATTACTTCATCACAATTATTGCGTATGAAAAAAAAAATTGGCAAAAATTGGCAAAAAAATTTCTCTTTCCTGGAATTAGGGATAATCAAACGTTTTTATAAGATAAGTAACAACGCTGCGGCAAATAGCGCCAACCTTCAAATGCCTATTTAAATACCATGAAAACCACGTAAAAGGAGCCGCATTTAAACGAGAATAGCTTAGAAAATAGAACAATAGACAAGTTAGAAAATAGACAAAAAAAATTAAATAACCAGCTATGCTTATCGGTAGGAAATTTCCCGTATAACACTGCAAAAAGTCGAGTTATTTTCACGCCAAAACGTGACCGCAACCACTAAAAGGGGTGAAAGCTGCCCTTTCCTTTAAATACACCGATTAAAAAAATATTTGACCAATTTATTCCCTTTATAAACGTTAATTCTGCTGGACCAGATAGCAAATTTCTAAATTTATGTTAATGATGTGTGTAAGCAAGTATATGTGAAATTGAAGGGTGTAATTGTGTTTTTAACTTTATGTGAGTGTTTATTATGGAAGTAAACGTGTAAGCATACTCGTAAGTTTATACGCATAATTGTACCATATGTGTTGCTTTATTTGTAAACATAAGCCTGCGTTTAGTTATGAAGTAGCATATATGAAAAATCATAGTTTTGAAATAATACGAATTTAATTTTTTTTTTTTCAACTTTTTAAATAAAACGTTAAAATTAAATTTTCTGTCAAATAAAAATTTTGTTCTAAAAAGTTTTTTCAAAAAATCTTTAAATGCGAATTATCTCAAAACTATGATTTTTAATATACACTACTTCATTACTAAATGGAACATATTATGTGTATACATCATCCAATATTACTTGACATTACTATGCTATTTTTGACAAATTATCTAGGAAGGCGTCATTTCATTAGCTAAGCGTAACAGCGTATATGATTTTAGTGTAAATTTGATGAATTTTCTGATTGGTTTAAATTAGTTCTCAACAACAACTTATGATACATAATAAAATGTCAAAAATAAGTACCGTCGTACACTTTTAATTTGTGTACATTTTTCAGGTTGTTAGTTGTAAACATTTCATGTAAATTGTCATAGTTCTAATGTGCCGTTTTCATTAAATGTTGATTCGAGTACAGCCATTCTATTTTTAGAAATATAAAATCAGTTGTAATATTATCATGACAAATCTTCAACATATTGTACACATCGAAATATTTAATGCGAGTCGTAAGACCCGTTAAAGTTCAACATTTTTATCAATTTCTTAATCCATTCCACTTTTTGCTTTCGTGAAATAATCTTCAACACGAAGGCTCCACGTATTTTACACTGCGAATAAAATAAATGTTGTTGCTACAACTGATGGAAATTGATTTCATAAATTAAAATGTAAAGAACTGTCCCGCAAAATGTGAAATTTTAGAATAAATGTCTGAGATATTTAAGATAATTCACAACTAATTTAATTTACTGAATATTGCCCTAATGTAAAAAAAAAGAAGAAGAATAAATAATGTCGTGAAATTAAATGAAAATTGTCCACAACCTTTCCTCCTAAAAACTCTATTAAATTATTGTGCGAACCAAGTTCCATGTCATTGTAAATTTTGTAGTCAGACATGAAAAAAACATTTCAACCTCCTTTATTCATTGTTGCTGTTGATGCTGATAGAAGATTTTTGTTATACGATTACAATACAAAAAAATAACGAAAATTCGAAACCAATATAATTCGGTATAATACATTACAAGAGATCTGGGTGTACGAGAAAATGAGATAAGATGTTTTATATCTGTGGTATATAGAGTGAAAAGTAATGGACAAATTAACTTATTTTGAAAATGTCCAACAAATGTCAAATTAGTAGAATTGTCGTCTATTATTGATGTTTATAAGCTTAGTGATTCTGGGTTAAAAATACGATTTCCGATTATAAATCATATACATAGAGCGAGTTACATTTTAGATGGATTTATACAATGTTACATCATACGATTTAATGTTTTCCTGATATTATTATAGATTAACTGGAAATTGTTGTGTGATGACAAAATTTCAAATCAATAAATTACAACCATATTTATGCGAATTTTAATCAACTTAGTACTGTTTTAATGTACGTAATTATAATTAAATTTAAAAAAAAAAAGGAAAATTCGTTTAAACTTTCGTCACCCCATATTTTTACCAATTCTCATGGTGTAAATGTTTGTAAATTAGGTTACATATTTCATCCGAAAAAAAAACTGCCAAGAGGAAAATTAATTTTTATGCCTACCACCAAACATAAAATTATTAATTAGCGCTAAGAGAGTTTGTTGGAAAATATATTGATGAGTTATCTGCACGTATACATGATGGTTCTTGTTTTCGACGAAATGATTAACGGCTGTTTTGTGGAATTCTGAAAATTAGATTTTTGTATCGAAATGTTAAGCTAATAGAAATATCGCGTGCATGGCCTATTGTAGTTAATTTTAAATTATTTATTATATGTACCAGTTACAAATTAGTGCAACTTATGTCACGAAGAAAAAAATTTTAGTTCGCTAATAAAACAACTAACACAATTTTGCCGTTGCTTTTGGAATGTTTTGCTTGACTAAATCAGCGATATCCAATGGTATTTTACCCAACGTATTGTTTCTTAGTTTTTCGTATCTGAAATATTTACGTAAAACATGGCATAATGACCTTCAATTTGATAAACTAGCAGCTAGTAAAGTTCATCTTCAGGACAAGCTCCAAAGATTCCAAAAATTAATGAGACCTTAAATAAAAAAATAACCGTGATTAAAAATACAGATCTTGGAAAGAAGGAAACATAAATATGTAATTCTCTTACCAGGTTTACTCAGAGAAAAAACAACTTTAAATTTAAATTAAAAAATTTTCATGTTTCATTTCCGGCCAAGGACGAAAAATTTTGATTCAAAAGTGACCACTTTAAAATCATATTGCTTTTCAAAAACTGATAATTATGAATACATTCTCGCATCACATCAAGCTGAGCAATAAGAATTGATAAAAGCAGTTTTTCGTTATATTTAATTAAGTCAGCATTTAAAAGCGTTTCTGATCTTTTAAATCAATTTTTTCAATTTTGTTTCCTTACTTTCGATCTGAATAGTGACTGGAAATCAAAACATATTGTATCTACTCCATCACTATGTGACCATCTACTATTTGTTATTCTATTCCCTTTTCAAACAAAGGGAAGAACGAAACAAAAGAATTAAAAAGTGATTTTATTTTCGTCTTCGCAAAAAAAGGAGAACATTCTACCCCAAATTTTCATAATATAATCGAATTTGTTTCAAAATTATCACTGTCTGGTTCCGATTCTCGATATTTCTCGATACATTAAAATCTCATGTAAATTAAAATCTTTAAAAAAATTATTCACTAACTACTCATTCAGCAGTGAACAAACCAAAATAAAAAATATTTCTATTCTATTCAATAGATCGATCCTTTTAGTTTTTTAGTGTTCGCTCACTATTCGTTTGTTACTGAATAGTTTTCTTGAAATTTTTGTTTACCATTCATAATCGAAAAAGAGACAAGAAAATTAAAAAATTATTAGTTTCAAGTAATAGAAATGAAATAAAAACAAACTGAAGAGAATCACAAATTGTCATTCTCTTTCATATATTTCTGTGTAACATTTTCAATAATTCGTAAGGAGAACTCGTCAAATAAGAGACAACAATTTTAATTTGGTACACTTAAAATTAAAACATTTTATCTTCAAAACAAACTAGTAATAAATATTATATAATAAGGGTTTTATATATTTTAGGGAGCTAATATTTCGTGCTTACTCCCAACGGTCACCAAATAGTGTTATTTTGTTCTTTATTTACCTAATTTTCTTATATAGTCGAAGTATTGTTTTTCGACGCCTATATGATTCGAGTGCAGTGTCTCTGATGAAATTCACCACACCGTGCGAACGTATGGTGGTAAGTTTTACTATTCAAATGGAGATGACACTTCCATAACTATGGCGAAAAATCGTTATTGATTACGGTGCGCGGAATGTAGTGTCATCTCACTCTAACGACATTGAAATGTCATTAGTTGTTATTAAATGTCACAACATTCCGCGACCGCGCAATTGTTGTCATAATAATTGTAGATTTTAGGAAATAAGACGGGGTAAATAAAATAAGAAAATATTTTACAATTTTATATGTTCCAAAGATTGTTAGAGAATTCAATCCAGTTTCGAACTGATGAGCTTATGATTATGAAAAAATCAATCTTCTCATCAGGCCGCGGCGACTGGACTGATTATACCACAATTTACATTCTATATATACAGAATGTGCTGTGCGTTAAGTACTAGCGAATTATACTAATACAGATGAACTCTCCTATAATTTTTCTTCTTCACAATATTCACACAGCAGCACCATTCTTCTCACGTCGCGCTTCATTCCAGGCCAAACGAAATGGTCCGTCATTAATTTTATTGATGCAGCTGCGCCCGGATGTGCGAGATTATGCGCTGTTTCGAATACCCTCTTCTTCCAGTCCAGTGGAATGAATGGTCTCAACAGATCCTTGAGTTCGGTATCCTTTTGTTGAGCATCTGCTATTTCGTCCAAATTTATTGCTGCTGGCATCTCTATACTTTCTAATCGAGATAGTGCGTCGGCCACCATGTTCTCCAATCCTGCGACATGTCACACGTCAGTGGTACATTGTCCTACGAAATTCAGGTATCGGAATTGACGTGGGGACGCTTTTGCCGGATTTTGCATGAATGTGAATGTTAGTGGCTTATGGTCCGTGTAAATGATAAAAATGCGACCTTCGAATAGATGCTTGAATTTTTTTACAGCAGTGTACATTGCTAACAACTCCCTGTCGTATGCACTGTATCGCTACTGTGCTGGGGACAATTTCGCTGAATAAAATTGTAGTGGCTTCCATCCGTCATTGTTGTTGTTGTCCCTTTGTTGAATGACTGCTCCCATTGCGGTGTCTGAGGCGTCAACCATTATCGACAAATCTGTTTCAGCTGACGGGTGTACTATCTAGTAGTGTCGCCTCGCTTAGCTGCTTTTTCGCCATGGTGAATGCCTCCTCTGCTTTGCTAGTCCAGTTTACTTCTCTTGTGTCGTTTTTCTTACTACACTACTAAAAATTGATTATACCTAAAAATCGTCGTAAATGATTAATCATTCGTGGTAATGGAATTTTTTCGACTTCGTTAACTCGCTCTAGTATCGGACTTATGCCTTCTGCTGATTTATTTATTTTTATTTTTATTGATTTATTTTTTGTTTGGCGAACTGACATTTGTGTGTATTTATGATCAATCCCACGTTCTTTAGTCTTGTAAATATTGTCTCTAAATGTTGTAAGTGTTCCTCCATTGATGCGGATGCGACGAGTACGTCATCTAGATATACGAAGCAAAATTTTAATCCTTGTAGCGTGGAGTGCATAAATCTTTGGAACGTGTTGCCTGCGTTCCGTAATCCAAATGTCATCCCCGTAAATTCGTATAACCCGAATGGTGTGCCAATGGCTGTCTTCGCAATGTCTTCCGGCTCGATGGGGATTTGGTGGTAAGCTCTTACGAGACCTAATGTGGAAAAAATGTTTCTACCTGCTAGATATTGGTTAAAGTGACATTGTTTAACATCCGATAGTCTCCGCACGGTCGCCATTCGCTGTTTTTTTTTCTACCAAATGTAGCGGGCTGGCCCAGGGACTATCGGAACGTCTGCAGATCCCTTGTTCCATCATATCTTGGATGTCTTTTTTTGCGATCTCCAGTTTTCCGGCACTCAACCTCCGTGGTCGGGCAAAAACTGGTGGACCTTTTGTTATAATGTGGTGGGTGGAACTGGATGTGCTGGTTCTTCGTTCGCTTTAATTTTGCTCTCCGTTAATGGCTTGAATTTATTGAGTAATTCGACGATCCTTTTGTCGATTCCCGTTTCTGTTATCCAGCGTATGGTTGGTACTGCTTCGGTAGTTCTCAATGCCACAGCGAAGAGTGAGTCATCAGGTCGATTAGACGACCGTGTCGAATATCTACGATGAGAACTGTAAACTTTAAAAAAGCTGCGCCGATTATTTGCATCGTGACGTCCGCTACAATAAAAGTCCATTGGAACGATCTTCTTAGACCGAGGTCTAACGTTATTTGCTTTTTCCCGAACGTGTTTATTTTTACCCCATTCGCTGCGTAGAGCTGAAATTCGGTCTCCGTCGGGTGTGATATGTCCCGTGGTCTCGGCACAACCGATACATCTGCTCCTGTGTCGATAAGATAATTTATATGTGTGGTTTTTTCGAAAACTTTTAGGCGACAATTTTGAGCCTCACCTTGGCACGTCGCCGTGTGCCTAGGCTTTATTAGTTTTTTAGTTTGAATGCTTCCCATTCCGGACAGTTCGGACGGCAATTTTGAGCGGCTTCCTTGAATCTTTAGTGATAAAAGCATTTACGCGGCGTGTCGTCCCCGTTATTGAATTTGCGTCCCGGTGTTGGGCTTCTCGGTGGCCCTTGCTGTGGGAATTGTCCCGGTGTTTGGCTTCTTGGTGGCCTTAGATGTGTAGATTGGCTCCTTGCTCGCCTCTTGTTGTAATTACGACTGCTCTGGCCTGTTTCCATTTGGTCAAGTCTTTGTATGATGGCGTCGATCCGGCTCATCATGTTTAGTTCCACTTGACCTGCGGCTGGTGTGTTGATGGCTGACACCGTTGCATGAGACATTGCTAGTTGCGCCGCAGGAAGTGATTCGGCCGTGGTTACAAGGATTTCTTGCGCTCGTAACGGTAACCTCTTCAACCAAATGGTCTTAACGACGTCGTCACTGACCGCAGATCCACCGCTGGCTTTCAATTGTCAGAGCAATTGAGATGGCTTCATATCCCCCAACTCAATGCCCCGCAAAAGACAGTGGATCTGTGTCTGGTGAGACTCGCCTAGTCGATCCAGTATGGCCCTCTTCAAATCGGTGTATAGTGTGTTTGATATCGGCCCGGTAATTACATCGCTCACCTCGTTGCTGACCTTGTCGTTCAGAGCGCATAGGAGCTGATAGTATTTTGTCATCTCACTCGTGATCCGGCTCAATCCAAACTATGCTCCCCCATGTGTACTATGCGCACCGAGATAGCGGACATGGATGCGGTGGGCGTAGTTGCTGTTATTGATCTTGTAGTGGTATCGCGTGCTTCTATTTATACTGCTGCTTGTCGTAGCGGTGAGGATTCGCTGGCTAACGGGGTGGCGTTTCCTCGCGTTTCTCCTGCCAGTACTCTTTGTACTGCTGCTTGGATCGTAGCTTCCAAATCCGTTGATGTGGCGACGGCATTGTTTGATATTGCTGACGAGATTGGTGGTTGAACCCGGAACGGAAATTTGGTAGAATAAATAAAAGAAAACTTAGCTTACCCGTTTTAATACGGGTAAGCTAAGTTGTAACCCATAATACTTACCCAATATAATTTCGATATAATGGTAAAAGTTATAATAATAAGACATTTCCCCACCAAAGATATTCGGAAACAATATCCCCTGTAGCTTTCGCAATCTGGTACTTTGATTAAATTAGCGATATCAGATGGTATGTTACCCAAATCATTCTTTTCTACTGGCTGGACAACTGTTTTGTGCAACAATTATTCGGTCTCAAGGCAATGCCAAAATTTCGCTTAACATATGTTTTCGTGTCCGGAGTTTTTATATAAAGGACAGTGTTAATTTGAACAATCTGCAAAGATGCCAAAAATTAGTATGAAAAATGAAATGTGTTTAAAAATACAACTCTTGGAATGAGAAAAAGCGGAAAAACACAAATATATGTAATTGGTTTACCTGTAAGAATTTAAAAAGTTTCCTTCGTTGAACAGTAAAGTTGAATTGAAAAATTAGATCACAAGCTCGAACTACAAATATTTTGTATTTCACTGTATTTTTAAATTTTCTTTGTTTATATACCAATCCATAAAATAAGAATATCGTTTATCGTATATTATCGAGATTTAATTGGTAATAAACTGAGATGGATATTTTTTGCTGACTCAGCAATATCTGAGGTGTACCAAAATAACTTTCTATATCGCAATCACTCTCCATGCCCATATTGGAAATTAAATCAAACCAAAATTAAGAAACCAAGACAAATAACCCAACTTATTGAAACAAAATGATTTACCAAATTTTCAATGAAAACTCGATTGCAACATAAAAACTTTGCATGGATAAATTTTTAATAGGAAAAAATTTAAAAACTTGCCAAAAAATTAATAATTTTATTAAAAATGAAGTGTTAGGAAAAATATCATATGTATGGACGATTATTGCTCTCGTTCAGTTACTACGCTTGGCCTTCAGCATCGGACTGTAATTTCTCCACTAATAACCTGATATTTTACATCTTTAATGCAAATATCCTATTTATAAAACCAGAATCTTTGGTTTTATATTTAAGTGGTAAAAAACCCAAAATAGTTATTCCCTTCAAAATTCGATTCCATAAACTATCGTGGTAATATCACCAACAACATTGGATTTTGATGTCAAATGAATTAGTTGAAATTTTGACAGATATTAAAATTAAATTAGGTCTAAAATACATTTTTTGAAAATTACGTAGGCTTCGATGAAGTGAAATATGTTACCAAACAAAATTACAACACTAAATTTATTACAAATTTAATTAAGAATAACTTGTTAATGATTAAATTTTTTTTTGTGCATCTTTTACTTCTCGACAATAGCGTAGATTCTTTCGACGTAGACAATGCAAACAATACGTAGACAATGTATAAAATTCGTAGACAATTCCGAGACAAATAGAATATTATTTTTGTTGTTATTTTTAAGTTCCTAATTTATTGAAAAAATACTACGCCCTTTTTTGAAGTTCCAAAATCATCCATAAAGCCAGAATCGATAATGTAAAACTTGACAGACTTGTTCTTTAAACCTCAACCAGAACTGTGAGGGACTAGAGGTTGCAACTCACCGTTTTCCGCTTCGCTCTTCTGGATCTTTTTTTCAACACAAATTACAATGGCACCTTCAACAATATTTCCACTGCTCGCTGTTTGTCTTTTTTTTATTCTGCTTATTAGCGCTACACTGGTAGCCTCTCCCACCTTGTGCCCTACCGTATGGAACGCTGCAATTAATGATTTTACCGATATTCGAAAAAATAAAAATTGGGTTGAAACATTCGATTTTCAAAATGCTAATTTTTATTTCTAAGCTCTGATTGAATATTAAAAAATTCATAGCTCTCTTAATTCTAACCATAAAATAATAAAAAACCCACCAAAATAATGGTAATTTCCGTAGCTAACTATTTAAAGGACGATATCTTGTTCAGATTTTTATGTAATGCAAATTTAACCAACCTCCCGGAAGTGCCTCAAAAGAGCTACCATTATCACCTGCCTATTATTGTACACACTACAACATTAATCATTTATCTTGATCCGTAGTATAGAGTTGCCTCCAATATTTTTTTAGTTTGGATCGCTTCTGCTTTGAAACCATCACACAAGTGACTAAATATACCGTAATATATTTTCCAAAATTTTTGCGAGAACTATTGTTCCGTCATCCAATCATACTACGCCCTACGCTACAAGACGAAAGCTAATTCAATGTTATGACAGACGGGAAAATATGTATAATCGAGAAGTATAATAAAAATGTATGTATGTAGAGCAATTTTGTTCAAATAAACGTTATCAGTTAGATACTGATGGGCTAACTGAGGAACCCATCGGTGAACCAATTACTTGCTTGAATCATTTTCAAATCAAACATAAATTTTTAATTTTGTATCATTCCGTAAGTTGTTAATCGACTTCAAAACGATATTCCTACAACCGACGAAACTAATAATTGATTTGATGGCAAACTTGTTCCGTTAACCAACGAGATATTTTACACATGCGATGGAATAAAACACAATGACAACGCTTTGTTATGTTTGGAGCTCTTTTGAACACCAAGATCTGGATCAAAGCACCTTTACCAGCCGAAGCCAGATCTACAGATTTACAGCTAAGAAATTGGCAGTACTGTAAGAAAAACTTTACTGTAAATATTGAGTACCTTTCAGCACCGTCTTACGGCCCGGTTTTTAGAGCCTGCTTTAGTTTTTCCCATATTGTTATGAACCATCCTATCACTTTCACTGGCATTATTTAGAGATATTTGAAAACCGAGATTTAAATAATTTCTTCAGGAGGTTCCTTATTGCACCATGTAGTCCAGTAAATGAAGGGTCGAACCTGAAAGTTACTAGTTGCCATTTTTATTTGCTAGTTGATGAATGGCATTTGGCACCCCCTTGAAAATGAGCCCGAGTTTGCGTAAAAATATTGTGCGGCAGGGGCAGAAAACGGCCCCCAAAGGACCAGGATAATCGGTTTTCCGCGAATATCTCCCAAAATATGGTAGTTAGAGATTTTTTGTACAGATAAAAATTGAAGATCAGTTTCTTGCCTACAAAAAAAGTCCTAATCATTTTTCTCCAAAATTTGACCATTTTCGAGATAAACGGGCCTAAGCGCACCCAGAATATTGAGTTTCTGTTTTGTATGCTGGAGAGCACAGTCCGTGTATTTACACATGAGCTGGCGGACATATTATTCAATAACTTTGTTAAAAATGCGAATTTTGTCATTATTCAAAGTTCTTCTGGAAGGGGAAATCTACCGCTACCATATCCGGTGACTCGAGTCACGTTTTTAATCTTTGCCCGTATCGAAAAAAGGGGTCAAATATTGTTTTCCCTGCATTTTTAGTCCTTCCCTGAATTTGTTCCTATTTTTTTTGTATTGCAATAATTTGCTCCAAATTTCCTTGATTATGGGTCCTCAGAAGGTCCTTTGTCATCTGTGAAATTTGTATAATCTAATTTTCTTGCATTTTGATTAAAACTTTGTTTGTAGAATTCCAATTTTTTGCTGTTTTTGGAGTGTGATGAAATTTTGTAAACAACCAGCAATTAAAAACTCATACATGATCGGATTGGTCTCTATGGCATATCATTTGAAAGCTAAGAATGTCTTCTTTTCGGCTGTGCAATGATTTTTCTTCACAAAATTGGCGATTTTCCACGAAATTTGAAAAACGCGTACTCAAGGAAAAAGCGCACTTTTTCTTTTCATGGCATTTTGCTCCCTGCCCTTTATTTCTGACATTTTAACACCTTAACTAGTGTAAAGGTTGAATTCTCACCTTTCCAACAATGTATATAAGGTCATCTCATTTATACGTGGGGAAAACCCGAGTAGGATACGGAATAAAATCTTCCTTTATTTCTCTACATTCATATTCTTGAATTTTCATAAGATGCGTTAGTGAAAAAATCTTTTGACTGGGCAGATCAATTTTGCAAATTTTCTCATTTGGATTTGTTTCATTACTTCAAAAATGTAATCGTATCGAATTTTGTAATTTTAAAAAAATTTCATAGATGTTGGCCATCGTTAAACATTTTTAATTTTGAGTGAGCCAAATAATATTATTAAAAGTTCCCTTAATTTCTTGATTGATCGATCGAACAGAAGAATTTTATCGATCATATTTATTGATAATTTTGAACAAGATTATGTTATACGTCTATTAGTCGGAACGTATACCATTTTCTACGCCTTATGAAAAAATCTTCTTATTTATGGTTCTTGCTAGTGTCAATTCTTTTCGCAAACAAATTTGTAACAGCCGCATCTCTGTTTCCAAAGTTTCTTCCTAGTTGTTATTGAAAGAGTATTTTTATAGTTGCAATCCTATGTTCACCAATTGAAATTTATTTATGCTTTTAATGTTTTAAAAGTTTTATTATTGTTAATAAGACTGAAAATATCTTCATATTGAAAATTAATATTTGAGACATTCGTATCGGCTTTTAACTGTAATATTTAGGAGTTAATTATAGTATTTTGGTACATGATTTTTTTTTTTGACATACCATATTAAATCTTTTTTCTATAAAATAATTTAAAAAGCTTCAGGCAGAAACATTATACATATTTGAACATGGGCAACACATTTATGGTAATTACAAAAAACAAACATTTTAATCATGAATAATAATTGAATTTCTGACCCTTTTACCTCCATAAGAAAAATTTTGAAAACAGACGAACACAGATTAGATGTAAGTTACATACTTTATAAGGAGTTGTTATACGGTCAAAATCTAATAAAAAATCGTTGTAATTCGATGATTACTAATATTATTTGTTAACAGGTACCGCTAGGAAAAAATTCAGTTTAAGATTCCAAAAATCATTAGAAAATTTTTATAAAATCAGCTTCTACCGTGTTGTGCTCGAAGACGGATTGCGTTGATGTTGTGGCAAACGATATCACGGGAAAAAATTTAGAACAACTTTTAGAGTTGCATTGATGTAGTTTGTCAACAACCCTCACTGGAAATGATTGAAGTTTTCCGTGGGTAATCAGGAAAAATCATTAGAAACTTTGTATAAAATTATCTAGAGTGTTATGTGTGGAGATGGATTATATTGATGTGATTTATTGAAAACTATCGCCGATACATAACATTCTACAGACTGATTATATACAGTTTCTAATGATTTATGGAAAATCCAATTTTCCCAGGTTTTCCTATAATAATTTTATAACGATTTTAAATATTTACTTAATAGGGAGAGTAAAGGAGTACAACTGTCAAACGAAAGTTTTAACTTTCGGCTGATCACAAATCCACAAAGAATTTTAATCAAAAAAGTTTTGACTTGAATGCTTATTTAGTTGCTTGATTGAACTTCCTTCTGAAATGGTATTTCAGTTTAAAACTGTTTTGACTGAGTTGCCGTTTAATCTTTGATTGAAATTCCTCTCTGTTTTTCACTGGAATTCCCAAGGCCGTTAATGACGTAATCTGTATTATCGATATTTTACTTGTGGCTAACTTCAGGCTATCGCAAACTAAACAACACTGATCCGACATCTGTTAGGTGTGCTGACTTATGTATATAGTTTTTTTTAGATAGCTTGATCTAAAATTAAAAATCATCTGATTTCCAATTCTTGCTTAGTTTCCATAACTGAACAAAAATGTGTACTTGGTTTCATATCCCTGAGGAGTCGGAATGCATATTCGTCATGAAGTAGCGTTAATTTTGGATTATGGAGCAGTTTTTTTTCGTTATTCTTATGATCTCTCGGCTATTGAAAATCGGCTACAAAGGGGGAGTTGATTATTTTTTATGTGACCATGACATGGGTCTTGTTAAATAAAAGATCAGCGTGCACGGTGTGCTTATTCAGCAGTTTTTGGCTCGAAAATTAAATCATAAAAATATAAAGGGCTGAAACATCGCGAGGTGATCAGAACTTCTGTATTACGTCCGTTCGTTAGATTATGTCTAGTCAACTCAAACTAACTCCCGAGTCAATCAATCCCTAACTGAACCCCTTAATCCCTTTAGGTGTTATTTTACCTTACGTATACATCTGGAAAATCAGGTAAGGAGTATATATTTTGAAAATGTTTGAATGTAGGATTGTGCATCTGTAGTTTTAAGGAGGGGGAAGCCAAATTTCCCCAGAAAATTACCTCATTTTCCGGGAAAATGTCCACTTTTTTATTGTTTTTTTTTAAATAAGGTAAGATGTAAATTTGTTGACGTTAGGATTATGAATCTATAAATTTTAGAAAGTACAAACCAAATTTTCCGAGAAAATGTATCTCATTTTGCACGAGAATTTTTATTAATTTTAATTGCTTCGTCAACCTTGCGGACACAGATCCATCAAAGCCACTTTTGTAAATATAACAATTTTTTTATTGTAATTTTAATACGTTGTATACCTTAGAGGATGAGGGCTGCCGCCCCCAAACCCCCGCTTATATAAATTTTATTTATAATTTGAAACTAAGTAAAAAAATAAAAGTGGAAAAATTGCAGAATTTTCCTGGAAAAATTGTAAAATTTTTCCGGAAAACTTAGTTGCACTGTCGAAAAATTGTTAAGATACCATCCTAATATCAAATTTTTTATAAAAATTGCACATTTTTACGTATTATGACAGTGACACCTAGGGTGTCATAGAATAAGTTAAATTAATAGCTCAATGTTTTACTGTACTAAAATGGAATTTTCCATGATGAAACAGTTCTAAATGTTTCTTCACAATTAGTACTGGAAAAGTCATGAGCTTTCTAAAAGTTTGGTTTGTGTACATAAAAAAGTCGAACGAAATCGAATTAGATTATTAAAATTTGGAACGCGATAGTGTAAACTTGTTATTATTAGTATTTGGAAAGCGATAGAGTTAAGATTAAAAAGTAATTAAAAAGTGATTTAAAAAGTGTTTTTGTGTGAAATAAAAATTATAAGTGTACAGTAAAATTTGAGAATAATTTATATAAAGTGATTTTGTGAATTTTTATTAATAAATTGTATTGCAATTGTGTTGTAATAATTCTTGTGTTAACTAAATAAATTCGTTGGTGATAAATTGAATTAATTTTGTATTATTCACAATCCAGTGATACGAGCCTTAATTGACAAGGCAAAAACGTAACAGTATTTTAAATAAAATAACACACAATTTTTTCAACTAAAAAGTGAAAATTTGCCAGGAAAATGAGGAAATTGTCCGGTGAAATTTGGCTTCCCTCTCCTAAAAACTATAAATGCACAATCCTACATTCAAAAATTTTCAAAATATTTACTCTTTACCAGATTTTCTCGATGTATACGTAAAGTAAACTTTAGCCTCCCTTAACAATCTAACCTCAATATCCTACTCAATCTCCAACGCAACACGAAATCACAAAATCAACTCCTAACATGGCCATTTTTTTTTTTTTGCTTTTTTAGACTCAGGGACTTTCAAAACGTCGAGAAAAGTGGTTTTGTACCAACCAAATTTTTGATCATTTTTGACAGTATTTCAATACTTTGGTCTTTTTAGACCGAAGTAAAAATAAAAAAAAACACACATCATAAGTGTTCTGTGCCTGTTTCTGAGGATTAAAAAAAAATTTAAGTCTTAAAAGGTAAGCTAGATAAGATTATGGTTTTGTTGTTCGTCCTTGTTGCGGAGATAGCAGAATCATGGGAAATTTACCGGTGGTACAAATCACGCGAAGAGCTTGGCGACAGTCACCCGATAGTAGTCCACAGGATTTTAATTTCTTTTTTATTCTGTTTTGGAAGAAACATCATGTTCAAAAAACAACACAACCACATGTAAAAAGTATGATATCTACGGAAAACAAACCATGCCCGGTGTGTGTAAACCAAAGTCATTTATTATACGAGTGTCCAAAGTTCAGAGAAAGTCCGTTGAATAACCGAATTACGTGGGTGAAGGAGAAACATAGATGCTTTAACTACTTGAATGACACTCATGGCGTATATGGATGTAAATCGAAGAAGAGATGCACAAAATGTTACCGAAAACACCACATCTTACTACATAATACAAATATTGATGAGCACAAGAATCGAACAACCTTAACTCATCATGTGACTACTACCGATGTACCACCAGAAGATTCCCAATCAACCAATAGCATGGTTTCGGCTATTACACAATCTAATTTGGGAAATCAAGACACATATGCATCGCCATCTGCTACTATAGAGCAATCAATATTACCTACCGCTATAATAACATTAAAAGATGTTTCTGGAAATACTCACCAATGCCGTGCATTATTGGACTCCGGTTCTCAAATGTCTTTCATCACTGAAGAATGGGCCAGAAGACTTAAATTACCTCCGAGAAACATAAACCTCAAAATCAACGGTTTGGGCAAAACGCATGTGGGGTCATCGAAGGGTTGCATCTCTATCATGATATCAACACATAATAATAACGAACCGACGTCAGTTGATGCGTTAATAGTACCACAGATCACCAGCTTAATTCCTAATACTAAGATACACACTGACAAATGGAAACATTTAAAGCAGTTAAAGTTGGCAGATCCATCGTTTCATACACCAAAACCAACTGACATTTTAATTGGGGCCGATCATATGTTCCACATGTTTATTAATGTAAAGGTTTCAATTGGGGATAACCAACCAATAGCGCAAAATACCATGTTTGGATGGATTATTGCAGGAAGATCGTCAAACATGGATTCCGGTGCATCAATCATGCTCAACGAAATTGATATCGAGCAATCGCTCATGAAATTCTGGGAGGAAGAATCATTACCAAATCAAACATATTACATCGAAGTAGAAAAGGCATGTGAACAAGCATTTGTGAACACTACAACCCGTAACTCAGAAGGACTATATATTGATCGACTACCTTTTAAGCAGCCAATACCACCATTAGGTCGATCTTACCACATAGCTTTAAATCGACTGTATACAATGGAAAATAAATTCACCAACGATCAACAATTTAGTGACTTATACCACAAGTTCATGGACGAATATAAAGAGTTGGATCACATGGTACAAATTAGTGATGAAGTCTTCGATGCGTCCGCCAAAACTAGCACGGGGAACTCTCTCAATGATGCACTGATGGTTAGACCAACAATACAACAACCATTGTACAACATTTTGGTGCGTTTCAGGCAGCACGCAATCGTTATTACCGCAGATGTGGAAAAAATGTATCGTCAGATACTGGTGAATGCAAACGATATTAATTACCAAACGATATTATAGTGAGACAATCTAAGTCAAGAAGTCAAACGTTATCGACTTAAAACCTTAACTTACGGTACTGCATCTGCTCTATTTTTGGTCACTAGAAATGGCAAAACGGCAAAAATCGCTGACGACAAATCTAAGAAATACCAATAAGCATCCGTCATTTTAAAACAAGACGTGTACGTTGATGACCTGATGAATGGCTGCAATACGGTGGAAGAAGTGCTAGTGTTACGAAGAAATTTGACGGCGATGTTGGGCGACGCAGGTTTACCCTTAAGAAAGTGGGCTTCAAATAACTTCAGATTTCTTGATGGTGTGCCGTTAATAGACCAAAAACTTGCTCCAAAGACTTAGAAACCGATGCCACAATTAAAATATTGGGTTTGCAATGGGAACCAAAAAAAGACGTTTTTTTCATTTTTCGTCAACTTGGATGATGTGATACGCATTCGCGCGACAAAAAGAAAGTTTTTGTCAAAAGCATCCATGATCGTTGATCCATTCGGATGGTTGTCTCCCGTTACAATTACCATTAAGATTTTGTTTCAAATTTTGTGGTTGGAGAAATTAACTTGGCACCAGGAATTTCCATCTCATAACCTCGAAGAATAGTACAAGTTAAGAAGAGATTTAAATGACATCCAAAAAATCAAAATTCCGCGTTGGCTTAAGACAACTAAAAAGCCAATTCAGCTACATTCTTTCTGTGACGCTTCTCAGAAGGCTTTGTCGGCTACTATTTATTGCAGAGTTGAAGATGACAGCGGTAGTATTCATACTAGCCTGATAACCGCCAAAACTAAGGAAGCCCCTTTGAAACAACGAACAATTCTAAATCTGGAATTATGTGCTGCGGTTCTATCAACAAAATTATTACTTTTGATCAAAGAAACGTGGAAGTAGAAGTTGAGGGGTTCTTCGCTTGGACCGATTCAACTATCGTCCTGGATTGGTTATCACACCATCCCAGAACGTTAGAGACATATGTGGCAAACCGGACCTCTGAGATTCTGTCCACAATTGGACGACTATGTTGGTACCTTGTTCCTACATCACAAAATCCAGCGGACTGTGCTATACGTGGATTAATACCAAGACAACTGACCGAGTTTGACCTTGGGTGGAAAGGGCCTGAATGGTTAAGCAAAGCACCAGATCATTGGCCAGTTCAAAAGGCAAAATATTATTTGCCAAAAGAATTACCAGGTGTTCGATCAAAATATATCGTTTCACATGTCTTCCAAGAAGATCAGCATCTTTATCATCAACTGCTAAACCGGTACTCTACATTTTTTAAATGCTGTAAAATTTTAGCAATAGTATTTAGAATAACTGCTAACATGAGAAGTTCCATTAAACAACGACAATTTTCATCTATTCGACTAGACGAAATACTGAGCGCTGCTGACAAGTTCATGATTTGGCATCAAAGTTACGCATTTCCAGAAGAGATTGCATTGCTAAGAGGCAACCTTCCAGTCGCGCGAAAAAGTTAACTGAAGTCGTTAGATCCATTTATAGATCGACAAGGAGTACTAAGAGTAGGGGGCCGAATTAACCAATCAACAGCCTCATACGAACTAAAACATCGAGCGATCATAACAAACTCTCGGCTTGCATACCCCATTGTGGAAGAACTTCACGTAACAAATCACCACGCTGGACCTACCTTATTATCAACCTTAATCAGACAGAGATATTGGGTGATTGGAGCTCGACAGTTTATTAATAAGGTCATTCACAGTTGTGTCACTTGTGCAAGACATAAAGCGGCTCATATGGAGCAATTCATGGGTGAACTACCGTACGATCGAGTCAACTTAAGTAGATCATTCCTAAAAGTAGGGATTGACTATGCAGGGCCGATCAACATCTACATGAAAAGGGGGAGGGGACAGAAAACCCATAAAGCATATGTTTGTGTTTTCGTATGTATGAGCACTAAAGCCGTTCATTTTGAATTAATAGGCGACCTCACCACTGAGTCTTTCCTTGCTGCGCTGCGAAGATTTTCATCACGCCGTGGTGCCTGTACCGATATCTACAGCGACAGCGGTAGCAATTTTATAGGCGCTAATAATTACTTGAGAAGTTTATTCAAACACCGAAAAGAAAAGAATAGTGAAATTTCCTTCTGTCTTTCACAGCAATTTATTAATTGGCATTTTAACGCCCCAGCAGCACCACATACTGGGGGTCTTTTCGAAAGCGCGGTGAAGTCAATGAAATTTCATTTGCGAAGAGTGATTGGCAACACAATTTTGACATATGAAGAATTAAACACACTGATCGTAGAAATCGAAGCAGTCATGAATTCAAGACCGCTATGTTTAGTATCACCTGACCAACTAGATCCGTTGACACCGGCGCATTTTCAGGCTGTTCCATGAAGAGAGTACCTGAACAAAACCTGGTTGATGTCAAATAATCGCTGTTAACACGCTGGCAACTTCTCCAACAATTCGTTCAGCACATTTGGCGTCGTTGGCATGCTGAATATTTAACTTAACTACAGTGGCGAATGAAATGGCAATACAAAAGGCAAAACATTAAGGTTGGTGATGTCGTAGTAATCAAAGAAGGAAATTATCCGCCGGGTAGAGATGGTTTAGTCCGAACTGTTACTATTAAAACCAAATCGGCTAGCATCAAGCGACTAGTGCAGAAGATCTGCAAACTTCCGATTGAATCAACCGATTCAACTGGGGCGGGAAATTTGCACTGTAAAAATAATAGAAAACAATTTTTGTTCTCTTTTGAGGAAAAAAAATATTCATTATTATTGTCTGAAACATAGCCGAATAAAGTCATCTCTACTACTGTATAAAACGGTACGAGTATTTTCATTATTTAAAATTAATTTATTCCATTGGTGGCGTGGTGGTGCGCCTTGAAATATTTTTCATTGTTTTAGCGGAAATTATAGACACTTTACCGAAGCCGTGTCTCAACAACAGGCTTGAGATAATCTTCATTATCCATTCAATACTTGTACATAAACATAGGTAATGTTGTGCCATAAAATGGTAAAAATCATTAATTTAACTTACGTAAATTAAATTAATTCATAAGTGCTGAGTAATTTAAAAAAAAAAATCGTTTCTCATTGCGAATCAAGTATATAGTCAGTGCATCTTAAGGAATAGTTTTAAAGAATAGTAAAAGTGTACAAAAAGCAAGAAAAATTGAACTTTAATCAGTGGCGTTGGTTAACTTTTGTTTTATCAAAGCAATTTAGTAAACATAAAAAAACCTTTTTTCACAGCAGCGGATGCAGATTTTCAGAGTGGTGAGTAAATAGAAATTATTTTTGTTAGTTGAATTCGCGAAGGAAAATTTAGTTTAATTTTCCGACTAGTACAAATTTTGTTACCTTTTTTTCGAAAAAATATTTCCTTCCTTCGTTTGTTTTCCGCCTAATATTACTCCTAGTTATTTTTAATCTCCTAGTAGACGATTCTTGAATTTTTGATATTTACTATAAAACGCCGCATGCATTTGAATTAAATAATTAATAAGTTTAACGCAATATAGTGAAGGTAAATAGTGCGATAGATAAAAGCAATAAGTTTTTAGTATATTATAGTGATATTGGTTTAATTTTGGAGTAACTATTAAATTTATATTGAGTAAATAAATGAATTTGAATTATTAATTTGAACTGGTAGTTTTATTCAAAATCCAATTATTCGTAAAGTGCAAAGTGATCAGATTTAATAAATACAATATTGCCTACAATGTACACATAACACAATTTACATCTCGTTTTTATTTTATTATAGATTGTGTTAAAAATGTAAATCAATTATCTTTCACTCCTTATCAATGTTAACAAATTTAAGTTCCACGTATGTATGTAACGAGCAAAAAAAAAAAAAAAATTAAAATTTGTCGTCGTCGTACGCTAACTAATGTGCTAAAAAAAAATTTGTTTGCTTTACATCATTTGATATTTTCACAAATAACAAAAAAATCATCATTTAGATTTATCTCACCTTAATTGTTTGTATTATTACACTGCATAAAAGTCACGTATGCGATTTAATGTATATTCTCTCCGTGCGACTACACAAGAAAATTTTAATCATCCTAATTTTCAAATGATCAAATTACATTTTACATTTCGTTTACTACTTCGTATCTGTGTCTGTCACCTCACATCGCAAAATTAGGAATGCAAAAAAATTGTACATTCGCACCAACAATAGGTACCCAGACATTTTTGAAATGATTTAAATAATTTTTGTTCGTTCGGCGTTGAGTGTTTCCTTTTATTGAAATTTTCCCAAATAAAATTAAAAAAAAAAAAAAAAAAATGTTGAATTGAGGAAAAAATTACAACAAAATCTAATAAAAAAAAAAGAAAATGAAATGAATTGAATTCTTTTATATTTTCGTACATACATTTAATGTTATTTTCATTGTCAAATTCGCTGAACGAATTACAATTTTTGTTTTTTTGTTTTTTTAATTTTCCACATTTTTTCTTCATTTCTATTGCTCCATCGAGCGCTAACACGAGTACTTTTGATGTAACAAAAGAAAATTAAAGTGTGAGATTTTCCCTTTCTTTTTTTTTCTCATTCCTCGTTTTAATTTTTTTTTTTTTTTGTGTTGTTTATACGAAACTAGAGAATTATAATGTTACTATAGTTACACGACGAAGAAAAGGAAGAAGAAGAAAACCCTTCTTTTTCCCCTTTTTTTTTGTTTTGCCATTTTTCTTATGTTCGCTCGTTTATAAATTTTTAGACGAATTGAAAATATAAAAAAAAGGAAAATATGAAAATTGTGATCGACATTTTTGTTGTTGGAGTATTGTTTTGCGAGATGCACACACACACACACACACACACACACAGTGTTCTTATGTGTAATTTTGTTCAACATGAGACGGATATTTTTGGAATACAACAATGAAAGTAGATTTTTGTTTTTTGCTAAAGTGGTAAATATTTAAAAGGAAACGACAAAAGCTTTTCAAAATGTGCTGGCAGATGAAGAAGATGGAATAGAAGAGAGGAAAACTGCTTGGAATCATAACCATATTTTTTATTGTTCGAATATATTTTCCATTTGTGTTTTTTAAATCAAGGATTAGTATTTTTTCTTTTTTCTTGTATATTATATTGTATTTCAAATTAAATTCTTATTTGGTTTGGTTTTTGTTTGAAGATCTTGAGTTTAACAATTGTTTAAATAGGATCTGAAATATCTTCAAGAATTGAACGGCGGGGTACAATTGAAAATATACAGAGAAATGGTTTAGAACAGAAATAAAACGAATGTTAGAATAAATAGCTACAGGGTGATAAGTTTTACGGCTATATCCTAATATCCGATTTACATGTAGAGATAACGTACATTTAGTTTTGGTGTTATTCCTTTATAATCACGGTACAGATTTTCCTAAATCCCTTATATCTGACTTTACCGATTTACATTTTTTTTTTTTCGGTTAGGTCATTATTGTACGATTTTGATTTGAACTAGCAGATATGCATGTACATTGTATATACATACATATTTTTCATAAAATTAACATAAATATTTTGATTTTCTTGGTATAGGGTAGGGTGAAAAATATTTCACTTGGATGAACATAGTTTTACCCAACATTCGGTAGAATTAGGAATGTAGGTTAAAATAAAAAACCAAAATATGGGTTGATATGAAAATATTAAATTTCTTTAATTTCCTCACCAGGCAGAATCCGTTCTTCGTTGATCTGTTGTAGGGTGCAGATCGTTCAAATAAATCGTAATAAATATTAATAAAAGTAAAATTAAATACATACATACACATATTTTAATCTAAGTACAAAGTAAAAATTTGATTGATGATCCATTAGATGAACTATATTCAGGGCTCGGTACTAAACTCATTTATCTAATTTTCATTTACCAATGAATGTTTCTGTGAACAATTAAAATGAAAAATAAGTGGCCATATTTTGAAAAGAAAACCAAAACTAGACCTTATCTTAAGAGGATTTCAAATCACTTACTAAGAAAAAAAAAAAAATCAAGTTTTTGACTACAAAGTTGGATAAACTAGCTCTCCTGGACTACAAAGTGCTGGAAAAGTAGTCCAAAAATGGTTCCACATCCATACACTTAAAAATTTGGACTGGTAAGCGATACTTACTTGGAAAGAACAGCGTGGCGGTTGAGGCTAAAATATTCACGCTATTAAAACAAGTTTTAAACTAAGAACAACTAAATTACGATCATATTTTTGCTCAAATCAAATTGTAATTCAAACACAATTTATATAATAGCCCATAAATAAATTTTTTTCAAATTTTAATTTCTTTTCGCATAAATAGTATATATAACAAAGATCTAAAATAAGGAATGCATTTGGTTTTGACCAGTCTCACCCACTTTTCATTGGGGAGCTTGTTGCCATAAGGCAACGCCGGGCTGACATCGAGTTGATAAAATAATGAAAAAATGCCATTTTATTTTTAAGAACATTTTTTCATATTGCATTGTAATTCAATCTCTATATTTTTTAATCATATTAGTTACTTATAAATTAGGGCAATGGTAGGATTCAAAGCATTTTACGCAAAGACCTACACCGCATTTTTTGCACATAGTCTGACCTATGGTCTTACAATTACTTCCAGCGCAACGTTTTTTTTTTGTCAACAGTAGCGATTACCGGCTGAATACCAGCTGAATGTTTCCTATTTCCGATGTACTTTGGCAGTTCGCTAAAATGCTTACAGTAGTATAAGGCCACAGCTCTTCGGAAATTGAGGTGACGAATTTCTGGGTTGGAGCTCCACCACTTTCTGCCTTTTATTCCTATGCGATAAAAACTTACATGTAATTATTGTACTCAGATATGACACAAGGACGTGGTATTTTGATCTTTTTTTTATGAATTTTTGAATATCGCACCGCTCCGGAAATTGGGTTAACAACAAATATGGTCGATGCAATTGACACGAGTGATATGTGTGCTACAATCTTCGAAACATATTAAAAAAAAAAAAAACTCACGACTGAGTTGTCTACCCATTTCGTCAATCGAATGTTCAAACCATTCACTTTTTTGCTAATGATGAAACCGTACACGGTAAATAAAAATTCACTAGATGTGAGCATACTAGACAATCTAGTTGAATCAAATAAAATTAAAAATACTTGATTTCTGGTTGTAAAAAAATCTGGTAATTTTACTTGAAATACAAATATGTGGTACTGGAAATCAAGTAAACAATACTACTTGATTTTGCGACTGGACTTCTAGTAAAATTATGAGAAATGAGATTTTCTTGCAAAGCTATTAGATTTCTTGCATTTATTCTACTAAAGTTCTAGTAAAATAACCGGAAAAAACTATATTGTTTAGCAGAATTCCAGTTAATCCTACGTCATCATTTTTTAATAGATTATCCTTTGATTATACTAGATTGCCGTCTAAATAAATTTCAAATAATAAAAAAACCTTTTTGGATTTTATTTTAATTAATTTTTTTTTATTTCAACAATTACATAAATAAGAAAGCTTTAAAATAGTTGTTCTGAATATTTTGCACTCAATTTAGAACATAATTTCGACACCCGAAGCGTCGGAATCACATCTTTAATTAAACAGAAAAAAACTTCCATGAAATTGTAGAAATAAATACAATTTTAGGGAAACTTTAGCCAAAAACGTAAAAAATTTTAAAGAGTTTGTCGAAGGTGCATAAAAAAGTTTTGTAGCCAAACGAAATTCATTATGACATCTATTATTATGTGGAAGATTACAAATACGGCTGCGACAGCTTACTTTTTTGGGTTAGATCTTTTATTGATTCATCCACTTGCAAAAATTAAAAGTTTTTGTTTAATAACAAGAGTAATAATATGAACAATATTACATCAAAATTTCAACGTTGACTTTCTTGTAACCCCTATTCAACTAAATTAAATTAAACCATTTAGATTTTATTCATAATTTTCCCCAATTTTGGACTTTTCGGCTGATCATCAGGGTAACAATTTTATTATAAAATTACGTTATGTTAAATATGGACGTTACAATAAAAAATACTTAGTACGTTACTTTCGTTACCTATCAACTAACGAACATAGAAGTACATTTGAATTTTATAACTTGTACATTGTCATACTCTGTATATATATTTTATAGAGAAGTATTAGCATTGTAGAGTAGTATTATAAAGATCGACAATGTACAAGTTATAAAATTCAAATGTACTTCTATGTTCGTTAGTTGACAGGTAACGAAAGTAACGTACTAAGTATTTTTTATTGTAACGTCCATATTTAACATAATGTAATTTTATATTAAAATTGTTGGCTCCGGGAATTCTAGTCAAAAAATTACAGTCAAAAATTAAAAGGCAATTCAGTGAAAATATTTTTAGACGAAATGCCCTTTTAGAAGGAAGTTCAATCAAAAAACTAAAAAAGGCATTCAAGTCAAAATATTTTGACTGGAATTCTTTTTGGATTTAGTTAGTTTTTTTTATTACTGAAATGCCTTTTTAGACCTGTACGCCGGCTCTGTGGCCAGGAAACAAATGATGAATATAATCTACATGCTTTAATTTAATTTAGTTAAATAGTTTGTATAAGAAAGCCAACGTTGAAATATTTAATTCTAACAAGACTATTAAAAAGCATTTAATTCATATAATAATTAGAATCATATCAATAAATAATTAAGTACCTAAGCCCAAATGCACTAGCCGGATATGCAGATTAAAACAAATTGTAGATTATCCGACGAAGCAGCAGTCGCTTTAAGTGCGGTGTTACTCGATGGCTGGTGTTTAATTATATATATACACTAGAGCCTCGAGTTGAGTCGATTCGACGTGCGCCGTTTCGACTTGCGTCGCAAAAAAATGTAACACCATAATTTCTATTTGCGTCCTATTTTGGACGCAAATCGATTTTTTTTTTGTTACACGTGCATAAATACATAAAATGAAATATGATGAAAATAAGACAAAAAAATACAAAAAAAAATGTTTTTATGTATGTAGAAACCTAACAAAACGAACAATCCATAAAGAAGAATATGCATTAAAATTTTAAAAGTAATTAGGGAATTCCCCTAAAATGGTTTAACTACCATTTGTGATGAAACTTTTTCATTCGTTTCTTTACTTTGGTGCG
Organism: Tipula vernalis; assembly: GCA_958295665.1. NCBI lineage: Eukaryota > Metazoa > Arthropoda > Insecta > Diptera > Tipulidae > Tipula > Tipula vernalis. The sequence continues at coordinate 108,170,797 of OY282560.1, forward strand.
TATTAGTCAAGTTTGAGCTCGTTCTTGTTTAATTTTAACAAATTATTTTGGTATGTACAATGCGTTATTCAAAATGTTTAGGTATTATTATGCATTAATTTTAATTTTATATTTTATGTTTAATTAGGAGTACGAGAAAATGTTATTTTAATCAATTATGGATCGTAAACGAGCAGCAATAAATAAACCGAAAAACCTATAAAAAAAAGTAAAAAAGTGCTATCGCTGGGACTGAAGCTTGATGTTTTGCGACGCTTCGAATCAGGTGAGAAATCAGCCAACATTGCAAGAGTATTAAATTTAGCTCCAACAATAGTGCGTAGTATTTGTAGTCGGGATGCCACAAAAATTAAAGCTCTATCTGTAGTAACAACAGAAGCTCAAGTTAAAACTACAGTTATAACCAGAAGTTCTCTGTTGGTTAAAATGGAATCTCTTCTTTCACTATGGATCGAAGAGCAGACACAAAAACACATGCCCATAAAATAATTATTCAGGCAAAAGCGAAAAAGATTTTTAATGATTTACAAGATATCGTGCCATTACGAAGTGAATCGTTCAATGAAAACTTTAACGCTAGTGGCGGTTGGTTCGAGCGATTTAAATCCCGCGCAAATCTTCACAATATCCATTTAAAAGGGGAAGTAGCCAGTGCAGATCATACGGCCGCAGAGGAATTTTGTAAATTATTAAAAGATGTAGTGAAAGAAGGTGGTTACACTTCCCAACAAATTTTTAACGTTGACGAAACAGGCTTGTTCTGGAAACGTCTTCCAAAGAGGACATATATTTCAAAAGAGGAATCTGCTGCACCCGGCTATAAAGCAAATAAAGATCGGCTAACTCTACTTTTGGGTGGAAATGCAAATGGCGATTGCAAACTCAAACCCCTTCTTGAATACCACTCAGAAACTCCAAGAGCATTCAAAGGAATTGATAAAAAGAAACTTCCTGTCCATTGGCGTGCAAACAAAAAAGCCTGGGTTACTGGAGTTTTGTTTTCGGATTGGGTGACCAATTGTGCAATTCCGGAATTTAAAAAGTGCTGCGAAACAGAAAATTTGGATTTTAAAATTTTAGTTTTACTCGATATTGCACCAGGACACCTGACTTATTTGGACCAAATAAGTCCCAATGTAAAATTTTTATTTATGCCACCCAACACTACTTCAATCATCCAACCCATGGATCAAGGAGTAATATCAAACTTCAAATCATAGTACCTTCGAAGAACTTTCACGCAACTTTTAAGTGCCACAGATGAAGATGAAAAAACTACAATAAAAGATTTTTGGAAGGCATATAATATTTTAAAAGCCATTAAAAATATTGAAAATTCTTGGGGTGAAGTTAAACGAACTTGTATGAATGGGGTATGGAGTAAAATTTGGCCGGAATGTGTGTCCATATGGTTGATATTGAAATTGATGAGGGCCGTTTGGTTAGAAGTGAAATTATCGATTTAGCGCAAAGAGTCAATTTTGAAGGAATGGATGAAGCGGGGCTTGAAGAGATCATTAATGACGCAGATTTGAGCATTCCGACCCAGGATTTAATAGAAATAGCTGATAACGTCGCAGAGGATTCTGACGGTTCCACAGAAGTGCTAGAAGCAAAGTGTCTTACCACTAAAGGTCTATCCAGAGCGATTAAGTCAATATCCGAAGGATTAGAAATGTTCAGAAACGAAGATCCCGACGAAATTCAAAGTTCAAGAGTAGCAAATGAAGTAAACTCAAGTATCAGCTGCTATAAAGCAATTTATACTCAGAAAAAAAAACTGCTACTCAGAGTACTCTTGATACGTTTTTTAAAATCCAACCTAAACAAAAGGAACTATCAACCGATATCCATTGCTATGAATTAGATTCAGACTAAATTCCTAGATGGACTTAGAAATCTGTAAAATTAAATGCGATAGTAAAAAGTTTGTATTTTTGAAATATGTAACTGGAATTTATAATTTACATATTTTAGTTTATTAGTTTAAATGTAACGTGAAGTTAGGTAGATACATGATTATGTACATACATACTTTGTTAATTGTTTTGAAGTATTTATGATTTTTTTAATTAAGTTGTAAAGTTCACATTAATTGTTATTTTTTATTTATCTATTGGAGTAATAAACAATATGAAATCGTTTTTAAATTAAAATTATTTTTCTTTAATAATTTGGGTAAAAATTTTTTTTTTGGTTTCCTAGTTGCGTTGTTTTGAGTTGCGTTGTATTTCCCTGGAACGCATTAACGACGCAACTCGAGGCTCTAGTGTATATATATATATATATATATATATATATATATATATATATATATATATATATATATATATATATATATATATACATATATATATACTTTGATCTTTTTCTTCATATACTCCTGCACAGGATATTGAACTTTAAGGAAACGTTTTTACAAGGAAGCCACTCCAAAATTTCAAATTTCCAAACCTTCTCCCGAAAATGACGATTTTGACTTATCGTTTTTTGCATGCAATGAGCGAATAAATATTAACATATATACATACATGTATAAATGCATATTAATAATTATAGGTTAAGGTTATACTGTCTTCAATTATTGGAAACAACTCAGCATTAAAAATAAAGCTAATGGGATTGTTCTTTAATTCATTCCCGTGTTTCTACAAGCAACCGAATTCAAAATTAATCTGAAATGTTAATAATTGAAAGTTAATCTGAAAATAATTTAATGTATATATTTATCAAAACTTACACATTAACCTTCTAAATCCTTCACCTTGGAAACATTTTGAATGCGTTCCGTCGCGGAGACCAAATTTAATCGCAAAATCTGCCGCCGACCAAACGTTAAAATATGTTCACCAGTAAAGCATTAAAACGACGTGTTTTATATAAATCCGCACTTGCTTGATGCATCTCATCAATAATTATGTGTAATATTCCAATATACTTATTTTATATTAGCACTCACACTTTATATACTGAAACTTTTGTTTTTCACCTGTTCTTCATTTCACGATACCACAGAAACAAATTCAACGTATTGCTGATACTGACTATGACGACGAAATTGAAATTAATATGCGAGCGAAGGTCTAAATTTACTAGAATTCTAGTAAATTCTAATTGAAGTTAAAATTGACCAGAATATTACTAGAATCTGTTTAATTTACTAGAAATTCCTTGCACTTGCGAACAGGAATTATCTTGTATTTAATTTAACTAGAATTTTACTAGATTTCAGGTGGCTAAATTAAAAAAAAAACCGTTGCAAAAATGCAACTGGTATTCAATTAATTTTTATTTTTACTGGAATTCTGGTAATAAAATTTACGAGATTTTCGTTAAATTTACTAGATATTCCATTTTATAGAGTAAAACTAACCATCTAGTATTTTTCTAGTAATTTTTTGTGCTAGCTAATCACTAGAATTCCAGTATAATTAAAAAATATTACTGGAAATTAACTATAAAATAGTAAAAATCTGGTTTTGATTCCAATTTCACTGGAAATCGGTAAAATCTATTTTTAAATTTAACTATAAAATTAATTTTTCTTGATTTTTAACTAGAAATTCACTGGATTTTCACTAGAATTTGCAAAACCAGATAATAAAGTAGGCAATTACCGGATTTTGTAATGAGCGTGTAGTATAATTAATTTCTTGAGTTGTTTTTTTAGTGGCAGCGGACAGTTCTTAGGAATTCTATTTTCGCGAATAGTACCACTGGCATCATACCCTTTCACGGTGTTGTGGAGTCGGTTTAAAAAAAAAGTGCGGTGTCTCCGAAATTCTTTCGCCCAACGTTTGAACACCTAAAAATGAGTACTTTCAGCCGCTACAGAAAAAAATCGGCTCGGCGCTTTTTTTCTAGGACGAAAATACGAAAAATAATATGTCTGTAAAAGATAACGCCCTTTCATGTGTGATGATGATTCTGGATATATATACAGGGTGTCATATACATTCGCATTGGTTCATACAGAGTATAATGGTAGATATAGGGTGTTCAAGAAGTGTACGGCAAGTATTGTCACTCATAAAAGCATTATTTATTATTATTATTAAAAGCATAAAAACACAACAGAAAAAATGAAAATTTAGAGAGGTTTGTAAGATCCGTTTACGGCCCCCTCGAAGGCCTTGTCTATACAAGAAAGAAACAAAAAACAATAGCACACATATCATAAATGAAAACTATTATATTCGCATACAGCTCGCAATAGTTTGAATGAATAGTCAGAATGATTTTTTAGTACTTCGTGACGATTCCAAATCTTACTAAAATCTGCATGGGTCGATTCGACAGCTTGTTCGCTATAAAACCCTAGTCCTCTTTTGGTTTCGGAACAAAAATCTACTACATGGTATAGTATGCCATGAATTTTTGGTGTCACAGGTATCTCGAGTGCTTGATAACTAACCTTGAAATCTTCAATATATCTCTTGAAATTGGGGTCTAGTTTCAATGAGAAGCAAGAATCGACAACTTTCTTCAATTTTCTAAATGTCTCCACATACTTAACACAGTCAAGGCATTTCATGGCATCTCAATATCCACTTTATCGAGCAAGACCTTACACGCATTTCCTTCCAATGTTGGAATACCATAGGTACACTGCCGGTCCACGTGGCACTCTCGGGCCCATTTTAGGCTGACTTCTTCGTTCTCCAACATCATATAGATCTCAACATCGTCTTTCTGATGTTTTTTTTTTGATAATTTGGTTCTATTATTCCTGGTGTGTTGGTTTATGCACGGATGAAAGCAGCAATTCTCAATACTTTTCTGGTACTTAAATCCATATCAGTTTGCATTTTCCGCAGGGAGTTTGCCGAAATCGATGGTACCTGCGAATTCCTTGTTCCTCCAACAATATTCACGGTCAATGGTTTCCCGTGATGCTGCGAGAGGGATATTAACCCTTCGTCACGCGAGTGTGAGCCTTCTCCTCCATACGAATTTGTAGCTATCTTATCTTTCAATAAGCGAGTTGATATATGCTCTTTTTGTTTCGAACTGAGCCCTAATTTTTGCATGTTATTTAACAAGTTCGTGCTATTGCACACGTGATTAATTCCTCTGTCCAATAATACTAAACATTTACCACAACGTTTGATAACTGCTTTTTTTTAATTTCAGGAACCTTAGAGGCCTTTCCGTATTTTGTCTTTTTTCTCTCCTGGCGATTTTTATTTACGACCACTGGTGTCAGATTTCGCGAGAAATTTGGTACCACAGGGCCGGTAACTAACACACAAAGATAACATTGGCACTGGTCTCCTTTCCTAACAGATGTCGTGCTGTACTTCACAGACAGAAATTTTCCAATTTCTGAGAATTCACATCTTTTATCTTCTTTCAATGACTTGCCCAGGCGTAGATTACAAGCTGGGTACAACTGGCACTCTTGTATCACATTTATCAAAACCCGAGATTACTTCCATCAAGTTTGATTTTACCTTTCCTTGAATGATCACCATTTTTTTTTGATTTTTTTCCACAACACAGACATATTTTGAAACGGTTTTCTTCGTGATTTCCACGCTTTTTATAATCCGGATAAAACATATCGAAAATAGAAAAATCAGCGATTTCAGATTATTGTTGGAATTTTTACTTAATTTGTAAACAAAATATCACAACATTTTTAGCTTAATTGCACCCATAATTTTGCGTTAATTAAATTTGGTAATGAAGCTCGTTTTTTTTTTAAATTTTTGCTCAAACTCTCGACTGGATTGAAATTGGATTTTTAGTCCAAACTTTGTTTAAATCTTATTTTACCCCGTTCTAAATAAAATATTTGCTCGAATAATTAACTAAATTTTTAAAATTCACTCAAATTGTTATTCCCGATTTTCTAGTTGAACTAAAAAATTTGTTGAAATCGTGTCTAGAATTTAAGCTCAGTCACATAAAGGGCATTCATTATTTTGCTATAATTGTTTTTGAAAATGTGTTTCCCAAAATGCAAAATAAAGAGATTTATGTTCAAAATTCCATTTATCATTTTGTTCAATTTCAAGAACAGCTTGGAACTAAATTTCTGAGCAATAATCTTAATTTTTTTCGAATCCATTTTCATTTTAAACTAAGTTACTAGAGTAAATAACATTCACATATTTAAACGAAAATTACAATAATTAATTAGCAGAATACCTACATAAATATTTGTTAAAACTATAATTTTCAGTCAAGTTTTCATTTCAATTTAAATCAATGAGCTTGATCAAAATTACAATTAACAAACATTCAAGTACAGTTTGGACGTTTAACTCAATTTCGGATTAAAATGTCCCTCACACTTAATTCGAATCCATAAAAACTGTTTTCTTTTCCAGTCTAATTTTTTGATTCAATTTAGATTGGCTTCAAAATATGTATTTTGGCTTTCCCTTGACATATTTATTCTTTGATCCACCTAATTTGGTCTCATTCTTTTGTTTTCTAATTGAAAATCCACATAGTAAATTTATTGTGCAATGTAAACTTAGAATATAGCTATTTCTCTCAAAATTTTGTGAAATCAAAATTCGAGATGTTACTCAATTCCTATATCTCCTAATTTAAATTTCTATCAAAACTTCTGACACAAATTTCTAAACTAAATTCTAAGGAAATTTTGTTGGTTGTTTGAGACCAAATCTCGTATTGCAACTCAATTCTTACCTAATTGCAATTAAAATTATGTTTGAATCTAGTTTAGAACACCAAATTTACTTTCAAATTTTTGCTCAAAACCAAGTAGATGTCCTAATCAATTTCTAATCTAATTTTCCAAAGCAATTTTTAAGCCAAGTAGCAACGTACACCGATTTTTGCTATTTAAATTCCATGCAAAATGTAGCTAGTTTAATCCAGAAACATTTTCGAATAGTAACTCAATTAAAATTGCATCTGTTAAATTTCAAACTGAAAATTTTTGAATTTAAAACCGGAGATTTTTTTTTAACCACTCAATTTTTAGTCATGTTCTGATTGGATTTTTTATTCAAAGATTGAAATTCAAACTCACACTACATTTGGAAATTCAAATTCTTATTCAGATTTTTGCTCGAAATTCTGATTTTATATACGATGTACATGATGTTTACATACGATGTTTACATACGATGAAAATTCACAAACGTATGTTGACAAACAATATGTTAACTTTTCTCACGTAAATGGCACTCAATATTTTATTCAATATTCTGAGTTAATTTCATTTCTTACTTAAATTTAAAATTTTGCCTAATTATTCTACTTAAAATTTCATTCACAATCATTACATTACGTCCAATTTAGAGTTGAAGCTAATTTTGTTACCTTTAGATTTCCCTCTATAATTTTGGTCAAATCCATCGTAATTTACCAAATAAAATTAAATTTTATTTTATTTTAGTTTAATTTGTAATCAAATTTACATTCAACATTTTCCTCAAACCTCAATCAAATTGATTCTTGTTTGAGCCCATTTAGAATATGATTAACATTACAACTGTTGCTCAAGTGCATAAATGGGGTAGAATTGCATTTGCTACGTTCTTATAGTTTAAGGAATTTTAATTCGGTTACATACATTTCCAAATTTTGCGTTTTAATCAGATAAATGTCACAACGTGGATTATTTCATTTTTGATAAAGACACATGCGTTAACGAATAAAAACCACAATCAGAAATCTGCTCTTCTAGAAGAACTCCAGATCGTCAAATAATTTGCAGTAAACTATTCAGATATGTATTTGACGTTTATTTGAGATGTATATTTTAATTAGCGGAGTTTATTCCAAAGTGAAACATTTTTAGCTTCAAAAAAAAAAAATATTTGTTGGCCTAAATTTAAAATTTGGGTTAAAAAATATTTTGCTTTATCAAATTTTAAGCTATGAAAGTCGAATTACGTTATTCTTGAAGAAAAAATGAAAATATTTGGAATAAACCATATAATATGTGGTAACTTATAGGACTGATTCGTTTTTATTTGTTCTAAAAAGAAACTATTTCAACAAATTTTCATGGTTCAGTACAGAATCGAAAACATCCTCACTCGATTCTTCGATATGACTGACGTTGGTCGACTGTATTTGGCAACAATCATTCCATTGCGGCTTAACAAAAAGTTCCTCAATCGGTGTTTAAACTCTAAGGCCGTTGGATGGCCTTGTAGTCCTCCAATGGACCTGATTATACCAAAAAACATTTCTAGTATGTCCTGGTTTAGTCTATACGTGAGCAAGTAGCTAATGCCATATGTTGTTCTGAGTTCAACACCCTTTTGAAATGATTACTTACACCCTACTCGTAGATGGTTTATTAAATATTTGAATTCTTTAAAAGACCGTAATCTTTCATTCTTTCACGAGAATCAGTTTCAGGAACGAACATTACTAAAATGTATAACAAATTTTTTATATCGTAATACAAATTTATAAAATATAATTACAGTTTTTAATAACTCAGCGCATTTGTCCCAATTTTCACTTTCGCATATCCTTAAAATACCCATTCTTAAGACTGCGCAGGAAATCGTGTTCGAAAAAGTTGTGTAGCCAATTTAACTTTTTGGCGACCCGCATTTGGGTGATTGTTACTTATGGGCGATGTTTAAATCGGACTCGATTCAGTAGTTCAACAAGAGGTTGCTTGGTTACGTGTTTTCCCTCAATTAGAAAACCAGAGTCAATAAAATGGTTGCTAATTAATTTAATTAGATGTATGTACGTTTTTTACTGTAACCGGATTGAGGAAATACGACCTTTCTTCTGTTACATTTATTTGTCTCCACAACTTTCTATTTCCTCCACCCATATCAGTCACGAAGGCCACAACGTGATAATCAACGGCTTCTAATTTATTAATTATAGTCATTAGTAGATTTTTTGAAAATTGGCAATCATAATTGTAAAAAATTGGTTGTTTCCGATTTTTAAAAATTCCGCGAGCCATTATTACTTACGTATTCGTATAATTTTCTAATTTTCATTTCGTCCGCAAGAATCACGCACACCTTATCGAACTCTGAAAAGTCAGCTTGCTCCATTAATTTAAATATTATCCCCAGGAAGTGTGGCTCAATATTTAATTCTCGATAGGCACAAGGTGCAGCAGAATGTAACGCAATAGCTTTTACTATGTCGTCGACTGACCATCTGTGAATTCGTTTTATTGCAGGATTTTGGTGTTTCGGGATTTGTCCGGCACTAAAAATTTTTTGAATTCCCTTGCTTTCTAATTCTCTTTTCCTAATTTCCTCTTTAACCTTATTGTTTTCATCGGTTAAATGTTTATTGGTTTTTTTTTTTGGAAATCTTTATTTGCTTCACTTAATTGATCGACTTCCTATTTTAAATTTTGTAGCTCCAGTTCAAGTGACGATATTTTTTCAGTGTAAACTCTAGAAATGCAATTAAAACTTATAAAATCGTTTTAGAAATTTGATAGAAATTATTACCTGTTACTACAGCCATATTCAGCGTCAATTAAAGTTTCAGTACCAGAAACATTTGGATGAATATTTTGATCTGCTGCACTAGATTCAGTGTCAGGTTGCCTACTTTAATTATGAACAAAAAGTAATTATTAATATTGTTACGTCTTTGCTTTATCAATTAAGGTTCGTATCACTGGATTGTGAATAATACAAAATCAATTTGGCACCACCTTTGGTTTACCTCGATGTCCCTTCCGTATCCGATAAACCACGTCGTTCATCCTTGTGATGACAGTGTAAGGTCTTTCCGATGCTGGTTGCAGCTTCGGTGATAATCCCTTTTTCCGTTGCGGGTTGTGAAGCCTTTGATTGCCCTTCCTGGAAGCCCTGGTAATTTGCTCGTATGTCATATCGAGCCTTCATCCGGTTACTTGACATCCGTATTTTTCCCCGTACAAATTGATGAATCTCATTAAGTTCCTCTTTCATCCTGTCTACGTAATCCTGTCCACATAAAGCCGCTGATGGTACAGCCCCAAACTATAGATCTCCAGGTAATCGCAGGTTATCTCCAAATAACGTTTTAGCTGGTGTCATTCCGGTTGTGTCATGTATTGCTGATCGATAGGCCATCAGAAACATCGGAATTTCCCAACGACCTTTGCTAGATATTCCTTCAATGTACCATTGAATCTTTCCACCATATCATCAGACTGTGGATGCAAAGGCGTTGTTCTCGTTTTATTTATACTGAGCATCTGGCATATTTCTTGAAATACCACCGATTCAAAATTCCTTCCTTGATCGGAATGAATCTCCATCGGCACTCCAGATCTGCTAATCCAGTTGTTTACCAAGGCATCAGCTTTTGTTGTCGTCTGCTGATTAGGAATGGGGTACACCTCCGGCCATTTGCCGAAATAATCCATTATTACTAGCACATATTTGTTGCCGCTCTCGGTGGTGGGAAATGGCCCCACTACATCCATTGGAATTCTTTCGAATGGTGCTCCGACGTTATATTGTTTCTTGGATCCACGACTTTTACATGCGGGTCCCTTCACCGCCGCACATTGATCACATTTTTGGCACCATTCTATCACTGACTGCCCACATCCTGACCAGTAGAATCGTTGACGTATCTTTGCTAGTATTTTATTAATTCGTAGGTGGCCCCCACTTGCTCCTCCATGACACTCATTTACGATTCCCGCAATTCGGCGCTTTGGTTTCACCAGCAACAATTGCTTCACTTTGCCATCCTTGCTTTCCCACAATCGTTTTAAACACCCATTCCCAAGATGGAGGCTATCCCATTGAGCCCAATAAGCCTTTGACAAGTTGGCCAGTGTTCCTTTTCCTTCCATTCCAATATAACTGATACATCTGTAACAACCAATTGCTCTTTCCAAATCATTTAGTCGATCCACTACTCATCAGCACCACTTGCGTAAGCCTAACGTCGATGATGCCTTCCGTTGCTTCAACGTGACCACAATGTTTACATTCTACTGGACATCGTCGTTCGATTTGGAAATCGTAGCTTTGAAGACGTTCGATCCAACGTGCTACTTGTCCCTCTGAATTCTTGAATTGTAACAGCCACCGTAAAGCACCATTATCTGTCCGTAAATGGAATTTTTGGCCATAAAGGTACTTATGAGAATGCTTAAAGCATTCCACTATAGCCAACAATTCTTTCCGCGTGTCATGCAGTAACTACGCTCCGGTTTTGATAATGTTTTGGAGTAGTACGCAATAACTCGTTCTTGGCCATTAATTTCCTGTGATAACACACCTTCTACACCGTCATTACTTGCATCGGTGTCCAAAATAAATTTCACGTTTGGTATAGGATACGCGAGGATTGGCGCGACACATAAGCGTTTCCTTAGTTCCACGAATGCTTTTTCCTGGTCATCCTTTCATTCGAATGGCTTGTTCTTCCAGGTCAACTCGTGTAAACTCTTGACATATTCGCTAATCCTGGCACGAGGCGTCTATAATAGGTGGACAATTCCAGAAAGCTTCGTAATTCGTGCAAACTTTTAGATCTTGGCCAGTTCTTCACCGCTGCGATCTTTTCTTGGTCGGTGTTAATTCCATTAGTCGTTACCAGACGACCCAAATATTTGACTTCAGTTCTGAACAGTTTACACTTCTTTGGGCTTAACTTTAATCCGGCGGCCTGTATTCGATCCAAAACTTCCGCCAAATTCCTTAGATGCTCGTCAAAATCCTTCCCTATGACGATAATGTCGTCCAAATATATTAGGCAAGTCTTAGACGCTCCCTTAATCGTTTAAAAGTCGCAGGGGCATAACATTAAATTGCCAAAGCCCATTACCCCATGAACGCTGTTTTTTCGCGATCTTCCTCATGGACTTCCACCTGCCAATAGCCGCTTTGTAGATCTAATATAGAAAATATTCGAGCCCGATAATGTGTCTAATGTATGTAGCTATCGTTTTTAGTCACAGCATTGAGCTTTCAGTAATCAATGCAGAATCTCATGCTACCGTCCTTCTTCTCGACCAATTCTACCGGTGAGCTCCATGGGCTGTTAGATGGTTCGATTACTCCTGCTGCCTGTATATCTGTTACAATTCAATTGACTTCTTCTTGTTTTGCCAAAGGTAGCCTCCTGGGTGGATGACGAATCGGCATCTGCGCTCCCATGCCAATTCGGTGCTTTACCTTTGAGGTCCTTCCATTATTATCCGACGTACTACAGAATATGTGCATATACCGTTTGAGTATTTGATGTGCAGAATTTCTTCTACCATTTCTTTCTGGCCTTACATGTCGGCCTTTTCAATCGGCATTCTGAAAATGCCGAAAGATGTTGTACAGTCAAATTTTGATGGCTTTAACTTGATTGATTGGATGGTTTGTACCCACTGCGTCGTTGTTCCACTTGCCTTAACGCCAGTCAGCTCTTTCTTGCGACGTTTAACCTCCGTTTGAAATTCAGCTTGTACTTTATGTTCCACATCTTGAATCTCCATTTTAAATTCCGTTTTAGCGTGTTGAATTTCGGTTTGAAATTCTGTCTGCAATTGTTTTACTTCATCACGTAGCGAAGTGGATAACTCGATAAGTTTCTCGTCCATTTTCTTTTGCCCATTTGCAATTTCCTGGATTGGTTATTTGTTATTCCATTTTTAGGGTTGACTGCTCTCCTTGTTGCGCCATTTGATTTTTAATTTCTCCTAGCTGTCGTTCGTTTTGTTGTTTCATTACACTCATCTGTCCCATCATCTGGTTTATAGCAGCCATTAAATGCGACAAATCGGAACTTCCAGATGGTGGTTGTGTTGTTTCTGCTGAAATCACTTTATTTTATTTTTACACAATTTTACTGTCCAATTATATTTTTTATTTCCACTAAAACAATTTTTAAATCACTTTTTTTTAATCTTCATGTCACCGTCACATTATGTTAATTGAAATACAAACTCGGATCTATTGTAATATAACGGTGACACCTAGTGAATAATAGAATAAGTTAATTAATAGCTCAATGTTAAACTGTACTAAAATGGAATTTTCCATGATAAAATTGTTCTAAACTATTCTAACTAGAAAAGTCATGAGCTTTCTAGAAGTTTGGTTTGTGTATATAAAAAGACGAACGAAGTCGAATTGGATTAATAGTATTTGGAGAGCAACAGTGTGAAGATTAAAAAATAATTAAAAAAGTGATTTAAAAATTGTTGTAGTGCGAAATAAAAATTATAAGTGAACGGTAAAATTGTGTGAAAATTATTTAAAGTGATTTTGTGAATTATCGCTAGTAAATAGTGTTGTTATAATTTTTGTGTGACATAAATAAATTCGTTGGTGATAAATTGAATTGATTTTGTTTTATTCACAATCCAGTGATACGAACATTGAGTGACAAAGCAAAAACGTAACAAAAATTTACATATATTAAGTCTTTAACAATTGATTTTTGTTGCATAGCATCTAATCTGATCTGGCGACTTGTACTAGGAACATTTGTTTGTAAATTCATTACTGGTAAATTTAGACTTAGAACAGCGTCATCTTTTAATTTTCTGCATGATTTTGAACTATATTGCAATGATAACTGCTGCAAGCTTCGTACAAAATCGCCTGGTTTGAAATGTTTATCGCAAACTCGAGCATTTTTATTTCCTTTTCCTTTCCAAATAGGTCACTGGGTTTTTTTTAGTAACTGAATGTACGGTGTTGTAAATATCTCATGATCTCGACCGTGCCGTTTCACCTTTGATTTTTTGAGATGGTGTAGCTGACAAAACTTGATTCATTATACATCACTATTGTTTTAGGTGCGGTGAAAAAGTGCAGAATTTTAATGATCTTGCTCCTTAGATTTAAAGCTGATCTATCCTTGATATGCAAAAGTTTTATGAATTTGGTAAATTTGTCTATATGCACGTAATGAATTTTTCCTTCTTTATGTTGACTATATCCATGTAGATGATCTCTGATGGATATGTTGGGATTGATGTTTTCTGTAATTTAACCTTATCAGGATAACGGTCATATTTTTTCGTAAGACAAGTTTCGCAGTTCTGTGTATATTTCCTTATCAGGCTGGTCATCTGTGGGAAATAATATTTCTCCAAAATCTGTTCCTTATTTTCCTGACAGTTTCTATGGGCTGTTTTATGCTCTGCTTGAATAATATTAAAGTTATTCTCTTCGGTTTTTACGTCTTGTACAATCCTTTGTGTTAATCGAATTTTGTACCCGCTAAGATGATCCATGAATACTTCTTGTAATTTTTGGATGTATTCTTTCGAAATTTTGATTCCATTGATTACGGTTGAGCTAAGCCTTTCTTTTAGGACTTTTTTCTGTGTTTCTTTATTTATCTGACTTAGGCAGATGAAATGCCTGCGGTAGTTAGGGTGAGGTTCCTGATAGGCGTAGATATCTTTGTTTTCCGTATAATGATGAACTGATTTTTGAATACGTTTATGGGTGCTTCACAGTATGGTATTAAGTTAGTGGTGTCTTGTTCTGCGCTATGAATCGTTCCATCTGTTGATAGCATATTTGTTTCTAATTCCAGCCGTGATAAGGCATCTGCGACCTTGTTAGTGCAACCTGGTTTGTAGATTATTTCATAATTGTATTCTTCCAGTCGTGATTTCCATCGTTTTAATTTTAATGAAAATTTAAGGGGTTAATGGTCCGTGACGTAAGCTGTTAAAGGACCATATTATGGCCAGCATCTCCTTTTCATTTACAGCATAGTTTTCCTCCGTTTTGGGATGAACGGCTTCTCAAAGTTAGGAAAGATGAGTATTTCTGTTGATGACAATAAGTCTTTGAGTTGTTGAAATGCGTGGATCTCTTTCTCTGACAGGTTGATTTTGACTTATTTTGATGCGTTCGCTTTGATTTGCACATTTTCAACCCAGGTAAGATTTGTGAGTGGTTTGGTCAATTTGGCGAAATTCTTTATGAAGTGCCTGTAATACGACGTGAGGTCGAGAAATGATTTTAAATCTTTCGAGTTCTCCGGGATCCTTATTTTCTGAGTTGCGCGGACTTTCTTTTCATCAGGTTTGATTTTCTGATTGGTTATGATGTAACTGAGAAACTCGGTTTCGTTCTTGAGAAACTCCGTTTTATTAAGATTTACTCTCACATTTGCTTTTTCCAATTTTGAAAATATTTTCCTGACGTTGTCCAAATGTTATAAAAATGTGTTATGTCGTATGTGTGCACATAACACATTTTTCCGATGAACTCCTTCAGCACGTTATCCATCATTCTCTGAAAGATAGCCGGTGATAGCCATCGTTAGAAATGATGTCTTTTTTACATCCGTTTCTTTCATTTTAATTTGATGAAAGCCAGAGGTAAAGTCGATTGTTATGAAGAATTGTCAATTTCTCCGATTCGGTAGTGTGTTAAGGTATATCTGGAATCGTGTAAACGTCTGACGTTGTTACAGCATTTAGTCTTTTAAAGTCAATTACCATCCGGTATTTTTTTATATCGGAAGCATCTAACTTCTGTTCCACAACACATATTGGAGAATTATATGGGCTCTTGGAGGACCTTATGATGCCATCTTTTAGTAGTTGTTCGATTTGGTTTTCTACCCACCCCTCATGCTTACTGGATATGGGTAGGATTAGGAATAAATAGGTTCTTCCGTAGTGGTCTTAATTTCTGCTCTTATGTCTGTGTCGATTGTTTTATGGTTGTTGACCGGTCCGAATAGTTTTTTAAATTTTGACAGTATATTCTGTAGTTTTTGGTGCTAAAATTGGTTTTTTATTGTTTCTGTCGATTATGGCTCCTAGTTTTTTTAAGGTGTCATCTCCGATGATTCCGTCGAATGATTGAGGTCCTGGTAAAATGAAAAATTCAACTTTCAAAAAATGGTCCGACGATTTTTTCCTTAATCGGTATGTTTCCACCAGCTGATCTTATATTGAATTGGTTGTTAGTTGGCATTGGGTTTATAGTTAATTCGGGTCTGATAAGTCAATGTCTCAATTTATTATCTCTAGTTTTGTACTCTAGGTGTGGTACACTAGAGAGGCACCCATCATACAATTTAGCTTGGTGTTTGCATCCTCCTGTTATTCCTCCTGATTGCATAAATCCACGTCCGACATTTCATCAATTAATTGATTATATAGTTCTTTATCACCTTCGGTTTCTAGGTGGTAAATCCTTTGGTTTTGATCGGAATGTTCGCGTTTAAATGCTTGTTGATAATTTTGTTGGTTTGGATAATTCTGTGGATTATTTGATTGATTTGTCTGGTCACCTTGTTGATTCGTAGGACGGTTGATATAATTAACCCGTCTGGTCTAAATAGATGGATCGATTGACATCGGAGCTGGTGGTTTTAGTCCTGTTGGTCGTGATGGTGGTTCTCTTACAAGGAGAATTTTTTCACATTTATTTCTCGCTACTAAAGTATGCAAATTATTGCCCGCACATTTATGAAATATTGGTCTACCTTCTGTTAAAATAATAATTCTTAACTGTCTACTTGGTTTATCTGTAAAGAGTACACACAATTTGTATTTCCCCCTCCCCAAATAATACCTGAAATTATTATTTCAGTATTTTACGCAAACAATTTTCTAAATGTAAATTTTCCAACAACATGAGATATGATAAAAAAAATGAAAATAATTTTCTTAAAACTAACATAAAGAATAATTCTTATATTTTATGTTAGAATGTTATGCTCACGGGAAAATAAATTTTATGAAAAATGCAAAAGAATTTTTTTTGAACAAAACAAAAAAAAATTCATTTGAATTCAACGGTAAATCCCTTTGCAGCAGTATCATTTCTAGGAGAAATAAAACTTAAAGCATTAACAAATTTTTGTGTTCTATACAGTTCAATTGTATACCGCAAGACTCCTAGTTAGTTGAATCGAGTGTAGTAACTCTTTATAATGCGGTTATTTAAATCGAATAAATTACGGTAGTACCTTTATTTACCGCACATAACGATTCACACAAAGGACCAAATTTCAACTTGATGTATCAATCATCGTTGGTTGGTTGTGTGTATGAATACTGATACCCCACGGAACGATTCTAAATAAAGTTCCTACCTTTTTTTTTTTTTGATATTCCAGTCAAATTATTCCACCAATCAATCAATCTTAAATTCAAATAAATTTCCCGTCAATCGGTAATCTAATTTCTTCTTATATTTTTGGCGTTTTTGTCTTATACGTCTATTATGTACATATACCACGATAATGTACCAAACCAAATTCGCGACATGATTTAATTTAACGCATATGTGAAAATGATTTAGCTTTTTACTATTGTGCGTAATTAAACGTTAGTGAGATTAGGAATAAATTTAATTAAATTAAATTTTAGGTTTTATTTTAAGACTAATCATTCAAACGTTGTAATCAATTTTTATTTTTATTGACATAATTATAATTAAGAAGTCATGAATGGATAAACAAGTTCAAAGTACATAGTTGTAACTTTTTTTTTTATAATTAATTATTCCTTTGACAATTCCTCAGACTATGTACATTTTTGTAAAGATATGGGTCGTAATAAGTATATTATTATGTAGTACTGTAACATGTAAATTAGTATTTGGCACATTTTTTATGATTCTCTGGGGAAATCACGACGAAATTTCGCCAACTGCAGCGTTGGGTAATAAATTAATAAATTTGGCAGCTATATAGTAAACGTAGACGGTACAATACAAAAATGAATTCATAAATATTTCGTTATATAGAATTTTAAAGTCTTACAAGAGGTCCGTTGGGAAGACGCAATTATATTTGGGCATCGTTTTTCTGCTTTGCGAAAAATCGGTGGTGATGGATTAATTTGCAAGTACATACCTAATTTATTTTAGTGTACGAGTATTTAATAAATATTAAAAGGAACAATGGAAAAATATTTAAGAGAATCGTTAAAGAGCCTCATTTCAATCGGGCGTCAATTAATGTCTACTAAACAATTTCCTTAATTATTTTTTAGTATCTGAAATACCCGGCAATGCTCGGTTGCACACATATTTTTTATTAACCAGACAAAGGAAAAATTTAATGAAATCAAAAAGTTTGCTGGCATGATGCCTGTCGGTTAGGGGAAACGCTCGATGGAGAAAGACGTGTTTTCGTCTTTCTCCGTTGTTTAGTTTAGTGTTCCTACACTCAAAAAAATATGCGGTGTTAATTTGTTTTTTATCCGAAAAAGTATTTTATTTTTGCCCAACCGAATAAAATTAGGCACGCATCAACGGATAAATATTTTTAACTATCCGAAAAGATAAATTTTTAGAAAAACTTCTTTTGGATTTAATAAAATACACCTTTCAGTGTTTTCCTAATAAAATACACCTTTCGGTGTGTTCCTAAACATGAATATTTCTTTTTGGTTTTTATGCGGTGTAAAAGTTTTTATCCAAATGTATTTTATGTCGTTTTTATTCAAATATCCGATTGGATTTAAATTTTAAATATCCGATCGGTGCGACACTATGTAACACCGATTCGGTGTTGTGATGACCCTTTATTTTTTTGTGTGTACTAAACTAGTTATTTTATTTTTTTTTTCTCTACTGCATGAAGCCAACTAATACATGCCTGTGAAATACTTCCTAAAATAAAATCACAAATTTTACGTATACGTATATATATTATGTATGCGGTGGCAGCTTATTTGTCTAAATGCCATTTTCAGAGATAAGATTTTTCAAATAATCATCTTTAAGGAGAAATCCAATATTCAATTTAATTTAAAAGATAACATTTAAGCAGTTTTGATTAGTCAAAATGACTAAACCAATAACGGTTCATTGGCTTTACAATTTGATTTTATGTAAAATTAAATAAATAACAGACCCATTGGAACATACTACATACCGTCAGTTGCACGAGCTTCAACGTCGAAATTCGTTCAACGGTAAGATCTCTGTAAAATGTCACATGGTCGATCCTAGGGGTCAGCGACATAAATAACAGGCAATGTACTATATATACAGCATGTTGCTCCAAATTTCAACGAGGAAATCTGTTCAACAAAAATCAAAAGATTTATAATCGACTATAGTTTCCCTATTGGATAATCTATAATATAATTTGCTAATGAAGCCGAAAATTGTGAAACGGATAATGAAACATCTAAATTTTTTTTAACATAGTATGCATTGCTTTCCTTTTTTATTATGTTGGTCGAATATTATGTTTTTCTCCAAACGTCTTAAAAGTAGCTTGTTTTAATACTATTATTGGGCATTAAAGTTGGCCTTTTTGTTACGATTAAAAAAATGTGAGTGTTGCTAGGCTGAACTTTTAATCCTAGGTGTAAATGCTCTTTTAACACTGTTTTCAATATTAAAAGTAAATGAGACGTCATAACTTGGTAAGATACACAAACAAAAAAAAAAGTCAAGGCCTCCTTAACTATACAAAATATTTCAATAAAATGTTCTTACAATAGTCAAACCAAACAAAAGTCATGATCTCCTTAGTTTCACAAAATATTTCAACAAAATTACTTTCAATTTTGAAATTTTAATTACATAATTTGTACTTACTTGTATAATTAGTTTATAATAAGCATTTCTTCGTTGAAGAAAAAATAGTATGTGTTATTCGGATTAAAAGTGACTTTGTTTGACTCGCAAATATTTGCTTTTGCTCGGCTACGCTGCGCTTCGCCTCGCATGCAAATATAATTGCTCGTCAAACAAAGTATCACTTTTAATCCTAATGACACAATGTACTATTTTCGTTTTCTTTTTGTTTTTTTTTCGGTGGTTTTGAGTTTTCCTTTTGTTATTTTTTTTTTAGTTGCCGTGCCGACTAGCTATATTTGAAGTGTTATTGACTTTGTTTAGTGTGTTGTTATTTTATGTAATTGAATATTAGGGTAAGGTGGGGCAGATTCACCATTTAGCATTAAAAAATTTGTAAAAGCAAAAGTTATAGATTTTTTTTTCCGGTCAATAAAAAATATAGCAGCTACACATTATCTAATGAGACTGGTGACTTAAGAATTTTTTCTGGCCGTTTCTAATATTTTTTTTTTCAATTTCTTCTAAAAGGCCGTAAATCGGCGAAGGTACCCCAATGCGGGGCACTTTCGGCAATAGAAGGGGCTCATTCATCACAGGTGTACTATTTTAGCAATGTGATATGCAATACGAAAAACCTTCTAAGTAAAAGCAGTATTTTAAGAAACAATATAAATTCATGTGTATTCAATAAAATAACAAACTAAAAATAAATAAAATTCAGTCTCTTAGTTTCTAAGATATCATTTTTGTTATTATCTAATACTATATTTGGATAAGCCGGTGGAAAAATTATATTTTTTTGCTAATCTGGAGGTTCCCGGGGGATGTTCTAGCATTGGAAGTTTCATAAGAATGTCATTTCTTAAAACAAATGAAATGTCCTCTTTTGCAGGTTCAACAAATGATTGACTTATGGGATGTTTCCTTAAGAAGCTCACAATGTATGTTTCATTTTCTTCTACTTCAACAATTTTTCCGACATAAAAAATTAAAGCGGATTTTACTATGAACTTAACCAAAACGTATGTTCCTGTTTCCAGTATATCCGTGTCAATGAGAAGCATTTCCGGAGTATCATGGTTAAACGATTCTTCTTTTGCAAAATCGTAAACTGAATCAAGAGATTCGGCATACAAAATTGCGTCCGAACTGTCTTCTGACGAGGAAAACTCAATAATTTTTTTAGCTTTTTCCTTTTTTGCTGTTCTCTTTGGCTTTTTAATTATTGCAGTCATTTTATCGGTTTTGACTTTAAAAATGGTTTCAATTCGATTTTTTTCCGGCGTAGATGTATAAATCCGTGATTTGCCTTGCCTTTTAGTTTGATTTTTTTTCCTAATCCGAGGAATAGGGCGAACTTGGTCAGGACTCATTTGGTAATTCATGCGTTTATCGTTGTCAGAACAGACTACGGTATTGTGGTTTATGTTCGCAGACAAGTTTTCATCCAATTCCATTTCATCTGAAAAATTAACAAATCGGAAAATAAATTTTTGAATTGGTAAGTGTATAAAGAATTATTTATGGATTGCTAAAATTGGAACTAGACTTACCTTCGACTACATAATCATCATCGGCAAAGATCATGCCGTTAAACGGAGAAATACCTGTCGCTAGAAATCCGTTGATAATATTTTCTGGGGAGAATGCTTTTAAAAATGTAAATTTAGTCAATCGGCTAATATCGTAAATGTTGATTGTTTTTTCCGGATTAGTGGTCAAAAAATCATTGAACGATGTTTTACAATATTTTTTGAATGGGCCAAAAACGGACACATCAAGCGGTTGAAGTTTGTGCAATGTATGTGGTGGAAACGATAGCATTATGATACCGTTTTCCTGACCATATAAAATTGACTCAATAGAACAATGGGAAACGTGATTATCCATCAGTAAAAGTATTGGATTGTCAGTGAAGCATCTTGTATGACTTTTAATGTGCCTCAAAACATTGACAAAAATTTCGGCATTTATCCACCCAGTCTTAGAGTTGAATGCCACCGATCCTGCTACGGCACCGATCGAAAATCGTTCGTTACTTCGAATACGGGGATAAATGTAAGCAGGGGGTATATGACGACCTGCAGCATTAACAATTCCCACTAGAGTAACGAGAGATCCACGTTCACCCGACATAGCCTGAGAGACGATGCGTTGTCCTTTTTCTGCAATGATCTAAATACGACAATCAATAATTTTTAAAAATGAACTAAGATAATATACTACTAAAATGAACTTACTTTCGGGGGATCCATTACGGTGCTTAGCCCCGTTTCGTCCAAATTATAAATATCTTTTACACTAAAAGAAAATTTGTTTAAGCAAGATTTTAAATTTTCAAAAAAATCATTCACTGAAGTTCTGTTGAACCCTCTGAGACGTGCCACGCTGGTTTTTTCGGGTTTTCTTAAAGAAAGTGAAGGATTCCTTTTAAGGTAGCTAAAGAGCCAGTCTCTGCCCGCAGTTTTATTTGAATCCCATGATGATGGACGTGGAATATCATTAAGCTTAGCGAACTGATAAGCAAAACTCAGGGCAGCTTTATAACTTAAACCATATTGCAGCTTCGAATACTTTTTTAAATAGTTGGCTATATCTTCTTCCTGAAGTTTAGTAAATACTTGATTAACGGCATATTTTGAAGAGTATCTAAATTGAACCCCATCGTCACTCAACTCGTGACCTGAATCAGAGGTTGTATCTAAGGCTAGTGGATCAATCGATGCTGCTTTTTTTTTAATTCTGCTATTTAGAGTGCTTCTTTTAATGTTGTATTTTAAAGATGCACTGGTCGGCGTTTCAATCTTCCTCATTACATCTAATACTGCGTTTTTGATGGCTTCTTCACTTATAGTGTTCCTAACAGTCTTTCTTTTGTAATTTCGTACCATTACTCTGATCACATAATAAATTCAAATTAAACGTTAATATTTTCCAGTTAATGGGGGCAGATTCGCCAGTATATGGGGAACATTCGTCAATGTCGAAACTGCCCCATACTTCGTTAGTGATTGTGCCCCATTTACCGTAAATTACAAATGAACTAAAAATTTAATTATGTATTTTGATTTAATTAATCACAAGACTTCCACTTCAAAACTAATTAATATATTTACTAGAATTCACATAAACAATCTCAAAAAATAAAAAAATCTTTAATAAAACACCTTACGTAATACTCCTCTATTATTACATAAAAAGAGGGAAAAACAAGAAATTACATCTACTTTCCACACGTGTTGAACTACGACTGTGAAATATCAGGGATATTTTCGAAACAAAAAACCGTCGTTCAGTACTTTTTTTAGAATTTTAAGCCTTTAGGAAAGTAATTAAAAATGGTGTGGCGAATGTGCCCTCACGGCGAATGTACCCCACTCTACTCTATCTTTTTCGTTTTATTTGGGAATTTATTCGCTGGTAAGTTAGCACCTGTAATTTTTATGAATAGATGAAGTGCTCTGTAATAATCTCACCTATCCATTATCTTTTTCGTTTTTCGTTGCTTTATTAAATAAATTAATATTTTTAAAATGCCTCGACAAAGAATGACAGAAGAAGAGAATGCTGTTTGAAAGCAAAGAAAAATAGAGCACCAAAGAATACGACGACAAAATATTAGGATATCCGTTAATAATATGTTTAGAATGCCTGGACAACCCAGATTGACAGAAGAAGAACGTATGGCTTCAAAACGAAGAAAAATAGAGCAGCAAAGAATACGTCGACAAAATATTAGGTTAAATGGTAGAACGCAACGAACAGACAATATACTCGAGCCGACCGATAGATTTGTTGAATCAACCGTTATAGAATTTAAATGTGGGGAAATGAATGTATGTTGTGGAGGAGCTTTGCACCCGGAAAATGGAGATCAAAGAAAATTCGCTCAACTGTACGTTCTTAAACCAGATGAAGCATCGGAATAGCGAATGGGAATGGCAGAAACTTCAAGGTGCAATGCTCAAATAATGGGTGAATTAAGTTCTTTCATGGCAACAATCAACCCATTTGGTCTGGCTTTTAAAATGATGTAAGTGAAGTAGAGTAAGAATCTATCCGTGATGCTGAGGCAAATAATGTAGCGCCGCCTACAATTAGTATGGCAATAGTTCAAGATCGGAGGTCTGATCAACGGCGATACAATGCTTCTAGATCCAACGAAGTTGTTTATGTTTTCCAGAATGCTGATGGAGAACCTCCGCCTGAACGTGATCTTTTAATTCATTGTCGAGTAAATTCAACTAATTTAAGCGTGCTAAACCCTAATTTGGATCCCATGGTATACCCTTTATTTTTTCCATTTGGAAATCAAAGTTAGGGAGTAGACCTGCCTCTATTAGGGCTCCAACACTTTTAAATATGAGAATTCGCCAAGCTCAAAACCCAAGAATTCGAAGTACTCAAATGCAATACTACGGATATCGACTATCTGTTCGTAATGATTTCAACGCTTTTTTGTGTAGTAGAAAACTAACACAACAATATTTTGTTGATGCATATTTAAAAACTGAAGCAAACCGACTTAATTACGTTCGGCAAAACCAAAGCAAGCATAGAGCTGAAAATATACTGAGCTAATGGATTTCCTACAAAGTGAAGCTGTCAACCAAGGCTTAGTCCCTGGAATAGCAATTATACTACCATCATCCTTTCAAGTTAGTCCCAGAAATATCAACAAAATATGGTAAACCAGACTTTTTTATTACAATGACATGTAATCCCAAATGGGTTGAAATTACAGATAATTTAGTAGATGGACAATTCCCTGAATTCCGCCCTGATTTGGTGGCACGTGTATTCAAATTAAAACTTCATGAATTACTGGACGATATTTCCAACAAACACATTTTTGGTATTCTAACAGCGAAGATATACGTAGTTGAATTCCAAAAACGAGGACTTCCACATGCCGATGGTCTTTTGATTGTCAAAAACGAAGACAAACCAAAAGATTCAGCGGCAATAAACAAAATTATATCTGCTGAGATACCGAATATTAATATTTACCTTAGACTTCACGCTATTGTAACAAAGCACATGATACATGATCCATGTGGAAGCAAAAGTCTTTGCGCGCCATGTATGATCGATGGAAAATGTAGCAAAGATTTTCCGAAAACATTTCAAAACGAAACATTAGCAAACAGTGATGGATATCCAAAATACAGGAGAAGAAATAACGGTAGCATTTTACTTAATGGTAAGATTGTAGACAATGGATGGATTGTACCATACAATCCATATTTAAGTTTAAAGTTTAATTTTCATATTAATGTTGAGAGTTGGCATCCATTCAAAGCGTCAAATACTTATTCAAATAAGAAGAACCCTGGCGCCTATTCAGTTTCAACATGCACGAGCAATCGCACAGTATTGTAAGACTTCCAACCCATCTAGCAGATGAATAAGCTGTTATATTTAAGCTACTAATAAAATCAAAATGCTAACAGGTTTTTTTAAATTAAATCGAATGGATGTAAATGCGAATGCTTTTCTATATCACGATATACCAAACCATTATGTGTTCGATAAAAGCATAGGTATACATGGAAACCTCGACAAAGAGGTGGTAACACCACAATCGGACGCATTTTTTCTGTAAGCCTGTTCTGACTGATATAGAAAAATTTTGTTTACGATTATTACTACATCATGTGTCAAGGGTTTCATCCTTCGAAGGCGCTGTGAACTGTACGGCTACCTTTTAACAAAGTTGGTGCTATTCCTGTTGTGGGGAATGGTATTACCATTTGTCGAATACCTCTATTAAAATGTATCAACATATTGTAAAGGTCATACTGGATCCTCCTAGGCCATCTAAGAAGAAACAGCCCCCTGGTTATTCCTGGAATCCACGTATAGCGAAAAAAATATTTGTGAATGCTGTCAACTGCTGCTGATTCAAATTTAGAATGCGAGGTTCTGCTTTCTCTTCTTTCTCAAGTACGTTGAATTGTTTAGGAAAATTCCGAGTTCCCGTTGGTTGAGGTAGACCAAATTTAGCACCCTCAGCAAAAATCTTAAAGCCAAATCCAACTTAAATTTATACCAAAGAACCAAAGCATTGATAATAGATCATATCATTGATGCGCAAGTGTCAATGTATATACCTTTCTTTTCTCTTACGATATTAATTATGGTAATATAAGCTAATTGGTAATTCAATCTTCTGCCTCATTGGTTATTTATTTTATTTCGTATGTTTATGTTGAATATAGTGGAAACCAAAAGTAAATAGTAAGTAACCAGCAAATGCAACATTTTTGAATCTTGTACTAGTAGAGAGTAAATAAATCATTGGAATTAGGAACTTGCCATTTACTCTACACCGGAGTTGGATAATCTTATAAATCTGTCATTCTTGATTGTAGCGGGATTGCAGGCGATGTGGTTTGGATTTATTTTTTTTAAGATCCTGATACTTTGAACCTAATTCTTCTAATCTGATATATGCTTTCGATTTTTTCTTCCAACTTGGTTTAATGTGATGTGTTATACCATTGACACCCACAATTTAATAGCACTAGTTATCGGGTCTATTTTTCGGGTTTGATTATTACCTTCAAGTTTAGCTAGAGGGGATTTACTACACCGTGGACTGCCTAGGGTGTAGTTAAGTTCGTTAGATTTTATTGAAAGGTGAAGTAAATCATGATGGTGAGTGGATGTACGCTGGGAGAAATGTTGTTGTTGATTAAATAATGTTGCCCCGAATGTTGTTTATGGATGGTGTGTTGCCTATGGTGTGATGAAAATGGGTTTTCGTTTAATGGATGTTGCTCGCTGTATGGTTGTGGATATTAATTGGATCGGTTTTGGTGGGAGAGGGTATTTTCGTTGAATTATCCGGTGTTTAAAGGTGGTTACATGATTGGGTTCGAAAGTGAAATCTCACATTTGAGGATTAGCACGTGTTTTTTCGGTATATAAAAAAAACACATGTTGCAGCAAGTGACTAACAAACTTCGATTTATTTTACTTCTGTAATTAAGTTTGTCTTTCTTTGAGGTTATGTTTCGTCGGAATGATGATATCTGGCTTGCTCTACGGTACTACACTTTACAAATTCAAATTATTTCATTTCGGAATGTCCCTGGTTTCTCTTCGACGACAGTTATTTAGAATGCAACAAGTTTATTTTATTGTTTGCTTAATCACGCAGAACAACTGACTATAGCACAAAACTTTTTATTTTTACCTTAGAAATTGTAATTTACCCATAGACCGGTTCGATTCAGTTCATGTATCAGACTAAATACCAATATCGGCAGGAGTTCGTTTTTCGGAGGTATACTGGAGAGACTGAAGCAGCAGAGAATTTTGAACTGGCAAGTACTATTTACTGATTTAGAGTTTTGTTTCATTTGTTACATATAAATAGTATATATAGCATAATAGTATGTAGGGCATAATTGTAATTTTTTTATATTTTTAATTAGTTTTAAGGTGGTTCTAAAAAAAAATTGCCTAAAATCACAAATCTCAGCTTAAACCAAATTCATATAATATTGTAAAATTTCAATTAACCAAATTTTTAGTAATATATATTCGGTATCCCTTCAAGACGGCGGAATAATACAGTTATCAGTAGAATAACTGGTTCT
Organism: Tipula vernalis; assembly: GCA_958295665.1. Taxonomy (NCBI): domain Eukaryota; kingdom Metazoa; phylum Arthropoda; class Insecta; order Diptera; family Tipulidae; genus Tipula; species Tipula vernalis. The sequence continues at coordinate 108,197,849 of OY282560.1, forward strand.
GTGCTCGATTAAACAAGAACGTTACCGACATCGCCATGCGCAATTACATGGGATTTCACACACCTTGATATGGCGAATTCTGCGCAAAGATTAGGGCTTACAACCATGTAAGATCCCATTAGGTTAGGTTAGGTTAGGTTAGAGTGGCTGCTATCGCACACTTAGGCCAATAGTGGCCCATTGTGATACCACAGGATCTTATCTCCTCTTTACCCCGGAAACCATCCAGTGCTACTTATGTAGCGTAAAATATCTCGTACTCCACAGTTCGCGAGTTCCGAAAGGCTGTCAATACCGTACATACCCAAGTATTTATGTCTTCTGTATGATAGTACCGGACACGAGCATAGGAAGTGATATATAGTCTCTTCCTCCTCCTCCTTGTTCATGCAACTTCAACAAAAGTCATTTGTCTGTAGACCCAGCCTTCTCGCGTGTTCCCCAAAAAGGCAGTGTCCTGTCAGTATCCCTAAGACCAATCTTAACTCTCGTCTCCCCAGGGATATCAGTGCCTGGGAGTACCGCAAGTCCAGTTTTGGCCAAACCTGTTTTGCTACCCTACACGTGAGAGTGTTGGTCCATCTCTCATTTGTCAAGGCGATTGCTTTGCTACTGAGCGCCAATTTGAGCGCTGCTGTAGGCCTCCCCAGACCTGCCCTTTCTGTCTGCATCTGGAGAGTCGTACCGTACCTAGCTAGTTCGTCCGCCCTGCAGTTCCCAGTGATTTCCGAGTGACCAGGGACCCAGATTATCTGGATACTGATGATCGGCAATCCAGCGCCACCCGTGACCTCAGACAAACCGCCTCTAGTAACCTGACCGCCGCCTGACTGTCCACATAAATTGCGATATCCATTACTGATACCACATTATGCTTCAACCATGTCACGACTTTCCCGATTGCCACCACTTCAGCTTGGTACACGCTGCAGTAGTCAGGAAGACGAACAGAAATATTAATATTAAGCTTCTCACAGAAGACTCCGGCTCCTACCTTACCATCTAGCTTAGAGCCGCCCGTGAAAAATTGCACTGTCTCGTTTTCCAGTATTGAAAATCTCAGTCTAGTGCCGTTTATCGTAGGCGGGCAAATTACCGGAATTTTTTACTTCCTGGTAAAAAGTACCAGCTCTGTCTTGGACGGGTTGATCCCTAACCCACATTTGTTGGCCCATTTGGTAACGATCAATAGTGCATTCTGCATAACATCTCTAATCGTGTCCAAATATTTACCTGATACCGCTATCGCGCCATCATCTGCGTACCCTACAACCAATACCCCCTCTCTCTCCAGTTCCAACAGCAATTCGTTAATCACTATACTCCAGGGAGAAGGGGACATTACACCTCCCTGCGGGGTTCCTCTAACCACCCGCCTTCTAATTGTGGACTCCTCCAGTTCTGAGGTAATAACCCTGCTTAACAGCATATAATTAATCAACCTACTTATAGAGTAATCCATCTTCAAAACTGACAACCCCTCCATGATCGCCTCCGTCTTTACGTTATTATAGGCACCTTCAATATCGAGGAATGAGACCATATAGAACTCCTGCGAGTAAATTGACTTCTCAATGCGTGCAAGGCTGTGTCCACCGACCTTCCTTTACAGTACGCATGCTGTGACATTGCCCAATTTCTGGGTTCAAGTTTTGATCGTATAAATATATTCACCATCCTTTCCAATGTTTTTAGCAGAAAGGATGATTGAGTTATAGGCCTCAGGTCCTTCGGATAAGCATGCGAGCTTTTCTCCGCTTTCGGAATGAAGACCACCTTGACCTCCATCAATTTCCTAGGAATATAAACAAATTTCATACATCCTCTGAAGATCATCTCCAGCCAGGGAAGGATGACTGCCAAGTTCATCTGGATCTCCGCTGGTATAATCCTATCTGGGCCAGTCGATTTATAAGGCTTAAACCCGTTCATTGCCTGAGTCCCCGGCTCCGTCGAGTTATCGAGGCTTCCCGGAAAGTGCGTATTTATTAGAAGCTCCAGAGATTCCGTACTAGAAGCTGTCCATGACCCATCCGGCCTAATTAAATAACTAGGACCGGTTGGGTTGGTAGAAAGGATCTTCCTAAGGCGAGAAGTTTTAGATACCTCTTCCATTTTACCACAGAAGAGTCTCCAGGACCCCTTTGTGCCTTCCTCAACTCTCTTCTATAATTGCTCTCAAGTTCCTCTAATACCTCCCCATATTTGTTCCAGTTTGTCGTTCTAGGATTCCTGAAGGCTTTCCGGGTAACAGGGGAGGTCATATATTACATACCGGTGATCAGCGAATGAGTGTTCATTCTCCACTCTCCATCCCCTGATCATATGAAAAATAGTATCTGACGCAAATGTCACATGCAAGATCCCGTTAACACTTGTATTATGTCAAACGGCCATTTACCGCGCAACCCGAATTTCGGTCAAAACCAAGAAAATAACAAGGCCCATTTTTGGATGAACGGCTTTGAAAGCAAACAAAATTGTCGTAAAAATAAGTTGTGTAAGTGAAAAGATAGATGTGAATATAAGGAAAGCTATGTACGAAAAACCAAGACATATTTAACACACAAATGGCCCAATCTTTGGAGCTAGATCAATCTATTTTTTAAACATGAAATATTTACTGGAGACTTACCAGCTCCTACCTGCTTATTGATACACCGACACTAACAACATCGGCTGGCAACCCCCATAATCCATCCTTAATTATAATAAGGTTAGAGGATAGCGAGAAAATATCCAATAAAAAAATAAGATCCCTATGTAAGGAAATAAATATAATAAATTAATGAAATTGTAATAAAAATTACAAAGGAAATTGAAAATCGTTATCCGTAGATATCCGATTACCAAATATAGAAATTCTACATTTCTATAGTGACATCTTAAAAAAGAAAGGGTTCGCGGATACATTCGAGGAACTGGTACATACAAACAAGCGTATATAAACCGAAAACCGTGACAGGAATTAGAATAGTGCACTGCACCACAAGTGAAGCTACCCATAACATCAATGATGCACTGACTCAGGCTGTTAAGGAAAAGTTGATGCCCGGATAATACATAAACTACAGAAGATATTAAGCGAGTAATTTGTTAAGGGCAAATCTAGAGAGCAACATGCCTAATATAATATTAATGGAAGTGAACCGAATGAATTCCGCAGTCTCAATATGAATTAAAACTGCGACATCTAATTATTTTAAAATTGAATAATTTTGCACGGATTTAATTCAGTTTTTAATTAAATGTAAATTGCTGCGAATTTAATTCATATAGGAATTAAATTTGCGCATATTAAATTAAAATTTATAAGCGGAATTAATTTATTTTCCAAAAAAAATTAACTCCGTCGATAAATATGAATTTATACCGCCACAAAACAAATATCGTTTACGTTATTGGATGATTTGGAAAATTGTATAAAAATTAATCTATAATCTATTTGATTTTATGGTAATTGTTGTACTAAAAAGCGATAAGAAGACGTTAAACTCAAATTAATTAATTTTGTTGTTCGTCATGGTAATTTTAGTAATGCTGAAAAACATTCACCTTAACTAACACAATAACAAATCAGCGTGATCTTTATTTAGCAACAATTAATTAATTCATGCACAATTTTATGTTTGTCTGACTAGGCACGAAGGATATAGTATGTTAACAAGAAAACAGTAATAAACAATTTCTTCACACCTACATATATACTGTTAAAGTTAGCCGAAAGTTGCCAGGCGAAAGTCAAAAGTCGATAATGCAGATTGTGTTAGTGGATCCGAAAGTAAAAAAATGGTAATGTAGATTGTGCAATCCCAGCCAACCAGCCGAAAGTAAAAAGTCGATAACGTACAATATGTTATTAACATTCAAGCCGAAAATAAAAAATTTAGTAGTTATCAGCCGAAAGTAAATAGGAGACATGGATTTAAATGGATTTAAAATCAGCCTCTAGAGTGTTATGTCTGAAGATGGATTGCATTGATGTGACTTGTCAATAGCTATCGATTTCCCATGGGAAACTTGAACTGAATTTTTTCCCTGCGATAGCTATTGACAAATCACATCAATGCAATCCATCTCCAGACATAACACTCTAGAGGCTGATTTTCCACAAATTCGCAAACGATTTTTGGAAAATCGAATTTCCGAAATTTCCCACGGGAAACTTGAACTGATTTTTTTCCTGCGATAGCTATTCACAAGTCACATCAATGCAACTCATCTCCAGACATAACACTCTAGAGGCTGATTTTATACAAATTTTGGAATCCTTCTGATTTTCCGATATTTTCCACGACTAGTTTAATCAAAGTTTTCCACGTAAGACTATTTACAAAAGTTTTTATTGCAATCCATGTATCCTATTTACTTTTGGCTGTCAACCACCAAATTGTTTATTTTCGGCTGGAATGTTAATAATATAATCTGCATTATCGACTTTTTACTTTCGGCTGGAAACGTTCGGATAACTTTAACAGCGTCACACTTATCTAGTATCTTAAAACTGGATCACTAACATAAGTTGGTATATCACATAAAAAAATTCTGCTTTGGATGGATGGAGTTAACCGCACAGACATCCTTACAAGATATACGGTGACACAACAATAAAGAGTTTCAAGGGAAGTTCATTGAGATCTGGTGTTACATGTTGTCAGCCAAAAGAATTTCCAAACATTTTAAAAGAGCGCAGAGTATTTTTAATAACGGAAATAGTCGTTCAAAACTTTTGATTTCTTTCCGAGTTTTTCCTAGTATTGTGAGTGGGATGCTTTATCTATTTTGCCAACATTTTAAATTAATTTTTCTACAAGGAAATTTGAGCGACAAAACATTCAGTGTCAATAATTTAAAAAGGCATTCATCTCATCAGGCATCCGAAATTGAACTTTAAAATTAGAATTTATATGTTTTCTACATCTAACAGGCCATTGTACAAATTGCTTTTTCTTCAGATGATTCTATTTTTGGCCTACCCTGTGTATGAAACGAATGAAAGTTTTTTTTTTTTTTTTTTTCATTTTCATTTCCTTATTTACTACCTAGTGGAACTTTTTTGTTTTTTTTTCTCGTCTCGATGATGAAAAATAATGTTTATATTTCATTTTCAGACAGAAACTTAGACTTAATAGAATTTCAAATTGTGTTAAAAATAGAAAAATGGGAAACAAAAATTAAAAGGACTTTATGGTAGTTATAATATGTACTATATATGATGAGTACCTAGGTAGTTTCCTTTTTAAGTTTTTTGTGATTTTTTTCTATTTTTGAAGTAAATTTAGATTTGTATGCCCAAATTACATGCGGGTTACGAATCCTTTTGTTTTAAATACTTTCTGTGTGAAATATTTATAAATAAAAATTGATTGAAATTTTCATAAAATTTATATGATTATCGCCTCTCGAATTTCTAGTGGTGTGAATTCCTGGAAATTTTAGTAAATACAAACTTTTTGATCGATTCAAAACACTTATCCCTATTTCATACTTATCGCACATACCTTAATGGCACCAATGATTTTTTAATTGTTCGTAAATTGATATTTCAAAGAAAATTTTAATTATAACAAAAATCTATTGTTTTTCGTATCTTAAAATAAAAAAAAAAAACTTTTATTTACTTTATATCAAAGAAATTAACCCTTTTCCATCCAGTACCTCTTATATTTCTTATATTTATGTTTTATAATAAACCGCCTTCTTGTAACCGGCAATATTAAAATTAATTTTTTTTTTCCAAAAAGATAAATACAAAAAAATGTTTACAAAACAATTAAATTCGAATAAAATTTCAATTAACAAGCGAAAGGTAACAATTTAATTTTAAAGGCAAAGCAGAGCAACAACACAGAGTAGAAATTGTTGGGTCCGTTTGTGTCTGTTATTTTTTTTTAGAAGCTTAACGTAATATTGTGTTTAGACATAGGATCAGGTGTTTTCCATATTTTAATTTTAATATAAAGTATGGATTGTTTTATTAAATGTATCTTTAAAGTTATTTATGTACCTTAGGTATAAAAGTAATATACGTTAATTAATATTATATCGTTTATTATTTATTTAGTATTTTGGGCAATGTTTGAAAACACCTTTCGAAATAGTTTAAGCAAATTTGATTGATTGATTGATCAGGATGTACGACTAAGCCTAATCAAGACTCTCCGTACCACCTTTACACAAAACAAAACCGAAGGAAAGGAAAGTTATGTTAGCAACAAAGAATCAACCCGGTTCGACACACAGTTAGTAAATTTGTTAGTAATATATTTTTAGTAAATTATTTAGCACAAGACATTAAAATTTAATGTTAGTCTACTGCTCGATTTCTTGTAAAGTTGTTTCGGGTTCTTCAAAAATTTCCTAAATTTTCTAAAATTAATTAAGTATAAATTTAATTCTCTGAAATAAATTATAGATTAATCTTTATGACTACAACTAAATTAACATTAATAGTTTGACAATAATTAAACCAACTACCACCCTCCCATTGCGAAGTCATCTCAGCCAGTGTCATCTTGGTCGAAACTAAAACCTTTTTAACTAACCAGTATTCATATATAATTATTTTGTTATATACATGCACTGTGATAAATTCAAAACAACATGCATCTACCTAGCCGAAATACGATCACAAGAAAAACAAGAAATTTAACAATTTTGTTGTTGCAATATACATTTTCCCTTCCCTTCCCTCCCCAAACATCCAAAGACATAAATTATTGTTGTTTCCACGTTTTGGTGCATTTCGATAACCAATACCTTGTATTAAACTTTGGGATGCATAAATAATTTGTTATGTATTGCGTTTAGCTGTTTCTTAATTCAATTCAAACGTACTCGATTATACGAAGTATAAGAATCCCATTTAAATCGAATATAAATCCATTTGTTCTGCATACACACAAAATACAATACACATTTGGTAAACGAAATAATTTCCACTTTTATACCACAAAGCCAAATATTTATTAGAGTAGAAAAATAAAACAGAACAATCTGTTCTACAAACTAATGTCCACCAGAAATATTTAACTGTGCATATAACTACCTATATCAAAATCACACAGATCCCACCAAAAAACGAACTCCATACCTGTCTACGTATTGTTTTTTCTAATAATATTTAAACAACAACAAACAAAAACAAATTTGTGTATGTAATATATATATATAAATAAAGCCGTCAGCTCTGACTATACACAACACAATTACATAACCTTTACCATAGCAAACCAAATAATAAAATAAAAAGAAATAAAAAAGGTTTACACAAATTTATACCACATATACATATGTATATAGAGGATATGTGGTATGAAAATACCTCGAACGATATCTTCGATAGTACCGTTATGATTTGTTGAACACATATTTCCTTTGTTGAAGTTTTTCCTCATCAACTAAATATTAATGCAATTCCACTACACAACACTATTCACTACACAATCACACGCGATATTAACTCATTTAAACGTAATGGGTCGAAATCAACCCATCAAATAAAAATGCAATTTTATGGATCAAAGCGAGAGAAAATACAATAGGATTTGTTTCGTTCACTTTGTTTTATTTGTGTATTTCTCGTTCTATGTATTAGTTTCAGTTTATTTTAAATGGACGATTTAGTTATAAACAATATCTCAACAAGTGTACATGTGTTTGACGTATGAATTCTTCGAAAAGACTGCATTTTTCACTAACGTCTATGCAGAACAAAGCAATGTTCGAGGATATAAGCCAACTAATGCTGATGAAGTCAGAAAACTTTTTGGGCTGAACATTTTTATGGGATGCTTACAATTTACAAGGAGCAGAATGTATTGGAACAGTAACATTGGAATGGATTCTGTTATTAATTGCATGACGAGTGATAGATTTCATCAATTGCGTAATAATTTACACTTTGTTAATAATTTAGATACTACCAACAACTGTACGGACACATTTTATAAGGTGAGACCGATAATTGACTGCGTAAGGAATCGATGCTTGGAAAACCCCTTGGAAGAAAATGTATCCATAGACGAACAGATGATTCCGTTCAGAGGAATATTTCATGCCAAACAATACGTCAAAGGCAAACCATATCCATGGGGACTTAAAAATTTTGTGCTTTGCGGTAAAAGTGGATTGCATTATGATTTTTTTATTTATCAAGGCAAATCAACTGAAATTTCTGAGGCAGACTCAAAAAAATTTGGCTTCGGTGCTGCTGCTGTGCTTCATTTGTCCAAACGGATAACATCCGCTGGGCACAAACTATATTTCGACAACTATTTCTCGTCAGATCAAGTTTTCGAAATTTTAGGGATGAGAAACATCAATGCTATTGGAACTATACGCATCAACCGATTCAAAAATCCACCCCTTATAGATCTTACAGAAAGAGGGTCTAGCGATGAAGTGCACAGTCGTGATAAAAAAGTGGTGATTGTCAAATGGCAGGACAACAAACCGGTCCATGCATCATCAAATTTTATTGGTATTGGAACTGAAGAGACTGTGAAACGATGGGATAAATTGCAAAAAAAAATTATATAGCAATTAAACAACCAGAAATTATAAAGTTGTACAACACCAATATGGGAGGAGTGGATTTTTTGGACCAGTTGATAAGCTATTATCGAGTGTTTATTAAATTCAAAAAATGGACATTGCGCGTAGTTGCATATTTTATAGACTTTGCGGTTTGTGCTACCTGGATTGAGTACCGTAGCTATTAACAGAAAGCTGGCATTGCAAAAAAAAAAATATTCCTGATTTATTAAATTTTCGGTTGCAACTTGCAACCAGTTTGATGGTTACCAGTACGAACACTATACGAAAACGTGGACGTCCAGCATTAACGGAACTTGACGATTCTCCTTCAAATGCTAAAAAACAACGTGTTGAAGTAAGACCCTCAAGAGATTTGCAATATGACCAGGTAGGTCACTTCGCCGAACACCACTCCGATGTAAAACGCCCAAATGTACGGCAAAGTCGCACTTCTTTTGCACAAAATGCAAAGTTCATTTGTGCCTAAATAAGGAGAGAAATTGTTTTATGAATTTCCATAAAAAATAGATTCTGAATTCTGTAAGCTTTGAGCAAATTGAAGTTCCTATACATTTTTGATTTTAAGTTATATTTTTATAAGTTAGCTATTTGTTATTATTTTATATTTTTATTTTAATATTAGTTGTTTATTGAATTGTGATCAATTGAAATAGATATGTGATAAATAAAACTAAACAATCTAAGAAAAATAATGTTTTAATACTACCGCGTTGCATTGCTAAGTATTAAAATTGTACAACATATGAGACGAATTGGGTTGAATTCAACCCATCACGCCAGGCCTTTCAATGGAAACATATTTGAATTTTTTATCGTTTATAAGTGATACTGTTTAGCTTGTTAACGTATTTTATCCTGAAAATATTTTTTTTGATGGGCCGGTAAAATTCACGACTGAATGAGTTAATATTAATTAATTTAAGCAATAATGATGTACTAAACCAAAATCACTCACTTTTATTGTTATTATTTTGAATAAATTAAATTATTTATTTAATACTCCACACAAAACCAAAATAAAAAAATAAATTAAAATAAAATTAAATTCTCGAAGAAGACGATAAAAACACGTCTTTCTTCTTCGAGCGTTAACGACCGACCCCGATTACCTTTGGGTCAACCTTTCGAAATAGTTTTAGCAAAATTTAAAAAATTTATTTTCATTAATATATGTTAGAGCACTTAGGATGAGGTAAATAGTTTGTTATAAAGTTTTTCGCACTTGAAAATATAAGGACAATAATACTTGCGAAATTGGCTGAAAGCTCATGAGGTGAGGGTGCTATTCTTGAAACATTACGAAAACTTTCGTATTGCGAGTTAGTGTCAAAGTATTACGAAAACCCTAAAATCGTATTCTTGAAATCGAATTACGAAAATTTTCGCAACGGAACGTTACTAAAATTTTCGTAATGGTTTTTTCGTTTCCCATTGCATTTCGTAATGAAATCATTTGGATTTTTGTGTTAATTATATTGATAAGGATGTTCATAAAACTCAATATTTTCTATTCTCAATATTTTATAAAAAAGATGAAAGCAAAAGCGTACCTTTTTTTTTCTTTGTTTCACGTGTTCTTAAAAATATGTATTATTTATTTCGAGATAACGATGTACATAACTATGCATTCGGTTTTGTTTACTACCTAACTAGAACAAAACCATATTTTCTTCTAAATTTTTGTATTTACATGTCGTATACCTAAATCTTGGGATATTTTTTTAAATGCTTGACCACTTTCTAATTTTAAACAATACGTGTAAGGGTATGAGATTTTTTCGTAATTGACAATTGGCTATAGCGGACAAAAATGGAATATGTGATTCAATACAACAAAAATATGTTATTTAAAGCTATATTGCCTATTTAACTTTTATATTTATTTGTTAAAATTGTAATGATTGGAAATTAATTAATGCAATGTGTAATAAAGTGTGATTTTTATCATTCATTAGTTCATTTGGAACAATTTTGTTTTATCATTTTAAATACCCTGTCTTCAAACATTACGAAAATTTTCGTAATGCACAATATTTTCGTAATCGTAATGGTGAAATCATAAATTGGTATTCTTGAAGCCATTACGAAAATTACGAAGAGAGGAATAAAAACTAAGAAGATTTCGAAAGAGATGATTAAAAATGTTAGTATAACCGAGAATATTAAGCGAAGCGGACGCTTTCTTTACTTAAAATTATAAATTGTTGTGAATTTTTGTCAATAATGGCTCATTTATTTAATATTAAATTAAATATATTAAAAATGATTGTGTATGCTACTTTTTCGTTTAAAGGGAAAATTACTTCGGTCTAAAAAGACCAATGTATTGAAATCTTGTCAAAAATGGCCAAAAATTTGTTTGATCCAAAATCATTTATCTCGACGTTTTGAAAATCCTTAAGTCCGAAAAAGAAAAAAAAAGTGTCTGTCCGTCTTTCTGGACGTCTGGATGTCTGTACCCATGATATTTCGAGAATCGCTTATCCGATTTAGAATTTTTTTTTCCAAAAATCTGTTTTTATGGTACGGCGGTACATATGATTGTATGATGGTACGATTGAACGATGATATAATGTTATGTCGTGTATGATGGCATGATGGTTTGATGGTATGGTAGTACGACAATATGATCCTATGCAATGCCACTACATAAAAAGCCATGAAAAAAAAAACTTGTAGTGGTGTTAAGGCAATAAAGATTTTTATTTTCCAATGGAACGTAAACACAATCATATGGGATTTTGTGTTGCCTTTATTTTCAATTTAAATGAAAATTTTTATTGATAAATAGAAATAATTTTAAATTAAATACAATCTGTTTCGTCGGCAAGTGACCCCGTGTGTGTTGGTGATAGCTTTTCACAATTTTCATCATATCTCCCAAGTTATGGGCTCGATTTTAATTCTGTTTGCGGTTTTTTAAAGCTTTTGAGTCACTTTATTGGTTAATTTGCACACTAAGCCAGGTTTTTGTAAAGAATGTAACAAATTATGGGGAAATCACATTTTTTTACTTAAACGATTTTTTTTATTTAAAAAAACCTCTACTTTTTAAAAAAAATGAACTGTAAGTCGACAAAATGTCAAATGGCATGGTTATTTTATTTATAATTATTAAAACATTGTTACTACCTAACTCATAAAATATTCGACCACCAATTTGTCGAAAAAATGGCGTTTGTAGCCGTTTAGGTATAGTGATGTTATCTAACCAAATCTTTTAAATGATCGAAAACTCAAATTGGTAAGTAATATTAAATAGTTCAGTTGTTCACTAACCAATCGTGTGACACTTTCACACATGTACTCTCAGTGTTCTGTGTTTTAACAATTTTAAGTTTGTGTGAAAATTAAAAGGACAGTTTGTGTTAAGTAAACGCTTAATCATTACAATGACACATTTGCGTGATCCACTACCTTCTCATGTAGCCAATATGCATTTTGTAAACCTGTTCTGTAATGGAAATGGACGCGTTGCTGCCGAAAAATACAGGCGTCGATATCCAACAGGCCAGTACTTGGGTATATGACATTCATTGCAATACATCGACGTTTTCCCAAACAAGGATTATTCCAACAACAACACGAATCCAGCGTGAATATTAACGTACACGTTGGAAGAGGATTTATTACGATTAATACGCGCTGAACCTACTACAAGTATCAGCCGCCTGTCTATTAGATTAGGCATATCGAGATCAAGAAGGCCTTAATCCTTATCACTTCCGCCGTGCTCAACATAGGAAATGTGGACCATCGTGCCAGATCAGTTTTTTGTAACTGGATATTTTCACAGCAAAGAAGTGATGTCAATTTTATAAGGAGAATATTGTAGACAGATAAAGCTACTTTCACCATGGCGCGTATAACAAATTATAGAAACCTCCATGTTTGCGCTGTCGAAAACCCAAACGTCGTAAGGGAGACAGCTTTCCAGAGCCAATTTGCTATAAATGTATGGGCGGGAATGATCCACGATTAACTTATCGGACCTTACGTGGTAATAAACAGGCTTGATCAACACGTATTATTAGAATTTTCAGGAATCACGTTGTCATGGAAAAAGTGCCATTGTTGAGGAGAAGGCGAATGCAGCTGCAATTAGATGGAGCTCCAGCACATTTTGCAAAGATAATACGTGATAATTTGAATGAAAATAATCCACGGTGGATCGGTAGAGGAGGTCCTGTAGCCTGGCCGCCAAGGTCCCCTGATCTTATGCCCCTAGATTTTTATTTCTGACAGCAAGAATTTTCGCTGCTGCAGCAGAAACATGAGGCAACCCTTAACAATTGCGTTGGACAACAACTAGTGTGATCACTAGAGCCCTTGTTTGTTTACAAGAGAGTGGAGGGCATTTCGAACATGTCATTTAATTAAAAATGTTTAATAATTTGTAATAAAAATTGTTTTTATTGATTATTAATAAAATAGTATTATTTTATTTCTTTGACTTTAATTTAAATAACTTTTTTGTTTAATTTCCCTACTTTCTCTAGGTGACTTTTGCGCGGTACTTTTAAGAGTTAGCTAGTAAGAAAGTTTTGTCAATTTGTAGATATTATGCTGTAGATTAATAATAATAATTAAAATAATTAACTTAATGGGACATTTTCACGGTTTACAGTTCAGTTTTTTAAAAAGTAGAGGTTTTCTTTACTAAAAAAAATGTTATTTTCCCGAAATTTTTTACATTCTTTAAAAAAACCTAGCTAAGTGCGCAAACTATCAAATAAAGTGACTCATAAACTTCATCTTTTCAAAAACCGCAAACAGAATTATAATCGAGCCCATAACTTGAAAATGAGACACCCACCCCACCTTAAAGGATTTTTTGCGATAATTTTACATAAATATTCAGAATTTTCCGGCCGGTCACTTGACGACCAAACACATTGTATATCTTGCAGCTTATACAAAATTTTAATTGAAATTAATAAAATTTTAATTAACAATTTTGCATTTTAGTAAATTGATTTTTAGGGAAATCGTTAGGCTTCGTGTTTTTTTTTTATATTTCTTTTCGTAGATTACTAGATTAGTTTTATTATAAATCATGGCTGTTTATGTAGTAGCATTGGTAAAGTAATAAAACTAATCTAGTAATCTACGAAATGAAATTTAAAAAAAAAGCGCGGAGGCTGACGATGTTTGAGAATAAAAATGAATTTACTAAAACGCAAAATTGTGAATTAAAATTTTATTAATTTTAATTAAAATTGTGGACAAGCTGCAATTCGATATATTTAATTTAAAATTGTTTATATTTATCAATAAAAATGTTCATTCAAATTGAAAATAAAGACAACACAAAATAATTCCAATATGATTTTGTTTATGTTTCATAGGAAAATAAAAATCTTTATTCGCCTGGGGATTTGACTGTTTAGACTGATGTCACGGCTGTTTATGTAGTGGCATTGTCCTTTGATTCTATGGCGATATGATTTTAGATCGTACTGTCGTACGATACTATTATGGTATGATGGTATGATTGTATGACTTTACGTACCATTAGTATTAGCCGCCTGTGACGTTATATCAATCCAATTCCAATTACAACACGCGACATTTAAAAATACATCCCAAATTGTCAATTAGTATTGTAGCTATTACCCTTATTTTTAAGAAAATAATAAACATACCACAAGCAAATAGGTACCTTTTTTTTGTGGTAATAAAATAATAAATATTTAGCGAAATGTAAATACATATTATTTTTAACCATCAACAGAAATTATTGAGTTTTATGAACGTCTTTGTATGAATATAATTAAAACAAAAATCTAAATGATTTCATTACGAAATGCAATAAGAAACAAAAAAACCATCCGAAAATTTTAGTAACGTTCCGTTGCGAAAATTTTCGTAATCCGGATTTCAAGAATACCATTTTAAGAACTTACATTTTCATCTTCTCTCTCGAAATTTTATTAGTTCTTTTTGCCTCTCTTCGTTATATTCGTAATGGTTTCAAGAATACTAAATTATGATTTCACCATTACTATTACGAAAATAGCATTACGAAAATTTTCGGTTACGAAAATTTTCGTAATGTTTCAAGAATAGCACCCCAACCTGTCTCAAATCAACTAAACTTCCAAAATAATAATTAACCCCAACTCAATCTCCAATTCAACCATATTAACTTAATCACAACGTAAATCACAATCAAATTTCTCTCAGAAACCTTAACCATAAATTCAACGTAAATAAACTTTGATCTCAACGCTTAACTCAAACCCATGCTCAACGCCTAACTCAGTCCTAATATGGTCTGAAAAATAAAATGCATACATGAACTCAACCCAAACATTTTTTTCCTTTATTATTTTGTAAAACTTCATTCAAAAAATTCCGGAACTCTCTTATGTTTTGTACGGTTTTTGGTTGTTTAAAAACTCTATTAGGCTTATTTTAAAGCTTATAATAATATTTGAATATTTAATCTCTCTTTTAAGATATTAAAATTTTATCAATATTTGGGTGTTATCAAGTAATGCGAAATGCGTCTAGTTCCGTGCTTATGGCGACTTCGTATTGGTTGAAAATCCAGATCATGCACTATTAAACTATTGGTCAGTTTATAAATATTAATTATTTCGGTCAAAAAAGAGCAAAAATTTGTTGGGTCCCAACCACTTTTCTTGACGTTTTAAAAGTCCCTGAGTCTAAAAAAGCAAAAAAAAAAATGTCCGTCAGTCTGTTTGGATTTCTGGATGTCTGGACATCTGCATGTCTGGATATCTGGATGTCTAGATATCTGTACCCATGGTATCTCGAGAACGGCTTGTCCGATTTAGAATTTTTTTCGCCAACCTATTTCTATGGTCAAGGCAAAGATTCGAAATGCTTTTGGAACCTATACGTCAAAAGGGTCGGGTACCCGTCATACGAATTGTCCCAACTTGGTTATAGAAATATTTACCAATTTGTTATGTATGCGCTGGTTTCAATATTGAGTTGGGTATTGAGTTTAGGATTGAGTTGAAAAGTTAGGGGTCAATTTGGGGGTTTAGTTGAAGTTGAGTCGGAGTTGAGTTGGGGATATAGTGAGCAGTTGGCCAATGTTTTAAATATGCTGGTTTGAGGATTGAATTGAAAGAGGGGGTTTGCGGTTGGGTTGAAGGTTGAGTAAGGGCCCGTTTGCGGGTTGAATTGAGGTTGGAATAGTGCTTAGTGAGCAGTTGAGTAATCTATATAAGTGAGTGTTTGTATGTATGTGCAGCACGGTATTTAAACAAATACACACCTTGACCGATTTGAACCCAAATGTACACAAATATTGTTTAAGACTTAAGAAAGGTCACTGTTAATATCTTAAACCTTAAATTGAACCTTTTACATTTCAAATTGAACCTTTAGCAAATTATATGAATGGCCAGTTAAGATGTAACTTATACATTTCTTAACGGATTTTAGTCAAATTTGACATCCGCTTTGAAAATGGGATTCCAAAATGATTTTTAGTTGAAGTTCTGGAATGAATGAAGTTCGATAGGTAGGCTAGTATTTGGATTCTAAAATTATTTTTAGAACGGATTTTAATGGAATTTTGCATGTGCGATGGTAATGGGATTTAAAAATGATTTTTAGATAAAGTTCTGGAATATGACAAAGTTGAACGGAACTTTGCTATTCCTTTACCAATTATAATGAAATTCATAATTGGGAATGAGGATTTAAAATAATTTTTCTAATTCCGAAACTCTGCACTACCGTTATTAGTTGAAATACTGAGGCGCGTGTCCGCTAAACACTATATTTTTTTAAACAAGGCCAAACGACAGCAAATACTCAGAAAACATAACCCAAAGTTTAAAGCGAAGGATTGCCAAGAAAAGTTTCTAATGAAACTTGAATCTTTTAGCAATTGAAATAGTACAGTCCGAACCAAAATCGTTTGTACCTGCTAAATTTTTGATGCAACGTAACGCAAAATGCTTTTAATATTATATAATTAATAAACTTCAACTTCATTCAATAAATTTAATTACCCTGCTTTACATATCTATCAAAATTGTTTATAAATTTTAGTTCTAGGAGAAGTTACTGTGAATTTTGTTTTTGTCAACATTTTTTGTACCCACAAATTTGTTCACAATATTATTTGTGCAATATGGAACAAATCAAAATAAAATAGTAAATCAATTAAATTTACAATTATTTTTTGCTAATTAAATAATGATAAAGTCACTCATTTTTTGTATGCATATGGTCAGTTTTTGTTTAGCCTCTATAACATCTAGCAAGTGGTTAAAAAATTTGTTGTTAACATCATCTAGAATCTTATCCCCCTCGGTTTTCTTGGCACCCTGCTACAAATGTTTGGTTTTTTTAGATCATGAATATCTTCCACTTTAACCTAAGCCTCCGCCAACACGAATCGAAACCCTGCCTTGGCAAAGACAAATTATTTTATTCAAGAATTTAGTATAATTTCTAGACAATGACTTTTCTTATGTATGGGAACATTATTATGCTGAAGAGCAAATTGGGGACAGACTAGTTTATAATCAACTAGGAATGTTACTTTATGAAATAAATCGAAATTGAACTATGGCCTTGAACAGTTGAATTTTATAGGGCACACAGTCAAACGGAATATGACCTACTGTCAGGAAATGAAACCTGAACGGTATAATAAGATAAGCCCTTTGATCTATGGAAAACTGTTTTATGTCCAAATGTGTGCGTTTTTGTCCTAATTTGATAATATTGGAAATATTCTTATTATTACATAAACATACTATATATTTACATATTTCTCACAACCTCGTCTAAAATTAATTTTTTGTTATCGGTTAATAGCTAAGTTATGTTCTTACTGACCATATTACAGAACTTTATCCAAAAATCATTTTAGAATCTCATTTCCAATGCAGATGTCAATTTTCATCATCATCGGTTAAGTAATAGCCAAGCCCCATCCTAATTGGCCTTTCGTAGAGGGTTGAGACTTGGATCGAGCTAAATCTAGTTGACGTAGAATTAGGATTTATTTAGCTTTCATTGGGATGTAAGTTGCTCGTTTGTGGAATTATTTAATGGTTGATTTGGAGTTATGTTAAGGGTTGATTTGGAAGTTGATTTGGTGATTAAATTGATGGCTTGGTTGGCCGTTACTTTGATGATTGCGTTTAGGATTGTGTGTCGATTTAGATAGAGATTAAATTATAAATTGAGTTAAAGGTTGAGCTGAAGATTGACTTGAGAGGTTAATTTAGGGATTGATTTGGGAGTTGAATTAATCAAGACCGAAGTTCTAATCACCTTATGAGTTTTCAGCCCTCTATATTTCTTCAATTTCAATTAACAAATTCTTACGTCTAAAATTTTGAAAAAGTAACAAACTAAGGATAGTTTATATCAAGTTTATATTGAACACAATTACCTAGCCTTCTAGAATATAGAGGCATAATCATACGCCATAATTGTTTAGAACTTTAAAGCTTGGTTTTTTCCCCATTTCTAATACCCTTATAAAAGCTTTGTTTTTAGACTTTGGCTTTGTAAAATCAAGGTTGCTTTGATAATTTTCAAATATGCAATAGGCTCAAAGTTATGATGTCTCAACTTGATGGCAAAAGGCAGCAGAGGTCTTGTGTTTCAAAATAATATATAAAGAAAGGTTGCAAAAAAGCTAATTATCTAAGATTTTTAATAAAATTGGAACACTTCTTAACCGACCACGATCAAAATGAGAAGATAAATATCTAGCTAATTAATTTATTCACTTCTGGAGCCTATACGACATACCCAAGAAAGGCTCAATCAACCATGTTAAGTAGCCACAAATAAGCATGAACCAATTAATGGACAAATGGAGATTGTCAAATAAAAACTCAGTCCACACAACAACTAAAATGACATCATTCGAAATTCTCTCGCGTCATACAATAACAAGAGAACTAGAAACTATAGACAAAAAAGCATCCACAGACCAAAGTAAAAGACAGCTATGTAAAGACAGAAAAAGTCATTTCTGGCTTAATTAAAAATAGGTACAAATATCCGCAAAAGACATCCAAAAAGGACAATCTTCGTAAAGTGGTATAATAGGAATAAGCTAGAACCACTCCAGCCAAATCACTCCAAATTCCTTAACCACTAATAATGGAATCATATCTTAACATATCATATCTATGTCTTACTTAACAAAATACAAATAACAGAGAATAAATTAGACAACCTTAAAATACTATATACAAATCTATTACACCGAAATACCGGAACAGAATGGTCTAGGATCCTTAATCAAAGATATAACCGGCAATCTAGATTATCAAGACCTCATAGATATACAAAATTTAGTAAACACTATTTCTATTAATCAAACAGTTAATACTAGACAAATAAAGGCCCAAGTTCATATTAACGGACAAATGGTATCTTAATTAAACGACATACAACAGTATATCTAAAGTAATATTTAACAACTTTACAGAGCAATCGATAAAACCCTGAACGAAACCAACACTATGACCATTTTGATGTATTGTACTAAAACCAACACCTATTCTAAATTTGACATATTATTAAACAATTAATCAGTGCCTGTCAGTTATGACGGATCTCAGAGTTTCATAATATTGCTGCGGAAAGTACCACTTTAGCTTGTACTCCAATTTTTTATGACAAACTCTATAAAATGGGGCTGAAATGATGTGGGCCTGAATAAGATTTCTATCGGCTAATATGGGCTTCATTCTTTTCAGAAGCTGTTTTTTCAAATATCTTCGAAATGGTTGGGAGTATGAGTATGCGTCCGAATTAGGGTCTCTCAAACGGGATCTCGGTATCAAAATTATGACCGGGAAATCCCAGGGTTTCCCAGGATTTCCCGGTTTTCAATTGAGTCAGTCTTAGTAGTACTTTACCTCAAATCCGCATAGGAATCTAGAGCTTTTCAAACGGAATTCTGTGTTCTCGTTTTCTGTACCAAAAGTGTGCCCTGGAAATAATAGGATTTCCCAGTTTTCGTCTTTTTTTATTTTATAATATATCCTGTAAAACCTTGGTTTAAGAGACTAATTGGGGGTTGGAATGTCTCTTATTTCCGACTATTCCTAAGATCCGAATGCAGGCAATTTTAATATCTCGTATAGAATTTTATCCATATACAGCCTTTCAAGTCAAATTCCGAAAAATTAGGAAGGAACTTGGCATGAACGACGGACATAGGATTCTAAAATGATTTTTGCATAAAGTTTTGGAAAATGGCCAATTAGGAAGGAACTTGGTGATTTCTCTACCGATTATGATGAAATTCAGCATGTACGATGGAAATGGGGTTCTAAAATGAATTTCAGATAAAGTTCTGGAAAACAGCCAACTGGGACGGAATTTTGCCGTTTCTTAACTGGTTAAGATGAAATTGGGCATGCGCTACTGAAATGGGATTCTAAGATGAGTTTAAGGCGAATTTCTGAATATGATGAAATTCGGCATGTACGACGGAAATTGGATTCTAAAATGATTTTCACATAAAGTTCTGGAAAATGGCGAATTAAGAAGGAACTTAGGGATTTCTTTACTTACTTTACTCTTAAATTCATTTTAAATAAAGTTCTGAAATAGGGAAAATTAGAAAGCAGTTTTTTAACCGATTAGATGTAATTCGATTTGTACGATGCAAGTTAAGAAGTAACTTGGCTGTTTATTAACCGCCGATTAAGATGAAGTTCTGGAACATGGCGATGAAAACTGCCATGGAATATGAAATTAGGTAAATACAACATGAAATCGGTGAAAGAAACTACCGAGTTCCTTCCTAATTTGCCTTATTTCGGAATGCATTCTAATCAGCCATTTTCCAGTATTTTAGCTAAAATTCATTTTAGAATCCCATTTCTGTTGTATGTGCAGAATTTCATCATAATAGGTAAAGAAATATGCCAATTCCTTCCTAATTGGCCATTTTCCAGAACTTTATCTAAAATTAATTTTAGAATCTCATTTCCATAGTACATGCCGAATTTCATCATAATCGGTTGAGAAATGGTTAAGTTCCTTTCTAATTGGCCATATTTCAGATCCAATTTCCCTCGTTCAAATGGAATTTCATCATAATCGGTTAATAAATAACCAAGTTCAATCCTAATCGGCCTGAATTTGACTTGAAAATGCTATTGATGAATAAACTGTTGCACGGGATATTCTGATCTAAGAAACAATCGAAAATCAGAGACCGGTCAATGCCCAATTCTTAAACCAAGATTTTACTGTAATATATTATTCCTATGCAATTATAAAACGAGTAAAATAATCGAAAACCGGGAAATCCCAGGATTTCCGGTCACACTTTTGAGACAAAAACGGGATCCCATTTTGAGAAACCATAGTCTGACTGAATTTTATCGTTAAACTTTTGGTTTGGCTGTAACATTAGATTACATCTGGCACCTTCGACTGCCTTGGAACGTATCTTAGTCTAAACACAGCATTTATTATATGTATAAGGTTGCATATCGCTTATGATGGAAATCCTTTAAGGATTTGTCCTGTTATTAAGTTATATCCAGGAGCTTTTCTCACGTTTAGATTTTAAATTTTCTTTTTTAGCTCATATATAGGGTAACAGTCTGCCTGGGTAAAGGTTGAAACGTTTCATCGAGGTGTCTCGCAAACTGACCAGATTTTTATTTATAGGTTCGAGTACATCGGTAGGCTGTGACTTTCGCGTCAACCAGACGTTAAAAAATATTTTTATTTTGAATTTTTCAAAATTTTAAATTCTAATTGATGCAGATAGTTAAAATAAAAAATAAAAATAACATAACGTCTTAAACGTAATCTTACCTGAAATTAATTCATTTTTTTCTTTAATAAAATTATGTTGTGCACCTCTCCCATTTACGTACTATTATGAATGAGCTTCTACGCTCAAAATAGAGTGTTTATGATGGAGTGGATATCACTTGTGAAAATTCCAAATTCATGTTACGAAATAAATAAATTAATAAATCTTTCATATTCAATTCTGATTGGTGCCATCGAAATTGTTGGTCTCTTAACTAATTTCGTTACTTTCCATAAGGAGTATTCAGAGTCTTTTTGACCAACGAGAAAAGACAAATATGTACTTATTGTTTCATTCTTAACTGTTTTGACGAGAGATTTCAATTTTTTACGTAGGCTTTATGTTCTGTATTTTGATTTATTTGTCAAGCCTTTTCAACAGTTTACTCGAGATGTATAACATCAACGCTTGTGGGTTGGAGTCTATGATTTGGCGGCATAAGGGTTTTTTTTTTTTTTTTTTGGGAAGGGTAAAATAAGGAAAATCTTCAAACAAGACGAAGCTTTGATGGTGGCAAACATCTCAGCAACAGTAATGGATTTATACCATCTATAAACCTCACACCCGTTTATCCATCCTCCATGTGGAACTATCGTTAGACATTACTTCCCATGGAGGTGACTAATCATTCGACTCTATTCTCCACAGTGTCTCAAGCATAGATTGAGATTGCCACCGCTATCTAATCACGATTTGTTGTTCGTTGTTCTGCTCTTGCACGCTCTAGGCGTCTCAGCTCATTCAGTACTACCGCCGAAGTGTGGCTTACAGCATTCCATGTTTCTTCAGAAACAAGCATTAGTTCGGATATATTTTCAGGTGTTGGGCGCTGCCCAAGGATATCCGACAGTTAACTCCAGGTTGTCTCAAACCGCGAACATTGAAAAAAAAAACGTGTTCCACATCTTCTTGTGATCCTTTGCAGGCCGGACACTCTGGAGTGTCGGTATGCTTAAATCTGTAAAGGTATGCCCCAAAACAACCATGCCCACTTAACAACTGCGTCAGGTAGTAATTAAGTTCGCCATGCCGCCTATTTATCCACTTTTCGATGAATGGTATGAGACGGTAAGTCCACCGACCATTTTCCGATCTATCTCACCGTCTTTGCCATTCTGTCAGAGTTGTAATGCGTTCTGATGCTCTGCTCCCTGGTAGTTCACGATGTAGGTAACATTTCTTCCTCTCCTTTGCAAGTAGATCAATTGGGATCATCCCCGCAAAAACAAGTGTCGCGTCATCGGATACTGTGCGGAAACCACATATTACCCTTAAGGCACCAAGGCGGTACACCGATACTAACTTTTGTCTATATGTCCCAAAGTCCATCGCATCACTCCAAACAGGTGATCCATAGAGAATGATGGTGGTTACAACATTTGCCAGCAGCATCCTACGACACTGTCTTGACCCGCCAATGTTGGGCATAATGCGGGAGAGGGCTGCAACTACTTTGGCAGCTTTTCTGCTCACTATCGTTAGGTGCTCCTTAACGTTTAAGCATGCATCAATTTCGACACCCAGATATAGTAATGAAGGCTGCGAGGGTATTAAGATTCCGCCAACATCAATAATTACAATTTCTCTTACCTTCCTACTGGTAATTAAGACTGCTTCAGTTTTATGGTCAGCTAGTTCGAGTCCGAATGATATCAACCACCTTTTGATAATTATAATGGTCAACCTGCATATCTCCATTATTTCCTCTATAGTTTTTGCTACCACGACAACAGCAACGCCGTCCGCGTAATCCACAATTTCTGCCTCATCAGGTACGCTGAGCTTCAGAACGCCATCGTACATAATGTTCCAAAGTAAGGGACCAAGTATTGATCCTTGAGGTACTCCACCCGTAACGTTGTATTCCATGAACGGAAAAAGTCTGTAATGATCCTCCTTATGTACACTGGTACTTGCATTCAGAATATGGCTCCATTTTGCCGAGTTGAATGCATTCTTGACGTCCAGGGTGACCACGGCGCAGTACTTTTTAGAGACGCCCTTCCATCTTTTGCGGTCTGTAGCTTCCTGGGCGATTTGTCGAATGGCGTCGGTTGTCGATCGAGCCTTTCGAAAACCATGCTGCCGCTCGGCGAGATCTCCGGCCCTTTCCACAGCTTTCTCCAATCGATTGTAGATTATGCGCTCGAGTACTTTGCCAGCCGTATCCAGCATGCACAGTGGTCGGTAGAAGGATGGCTCTCCTGGAGGGTTCTTTCCCTTTGGCAATAATACTAGACGCTGTCTCTTCCAGTGTTCCGGGAATACTCTCTCCCTCAGACATGAGTTGTAGACTTCTCTGAACTCATCAGGTCTAGCTCGCATGGCAGCCTTTAATGCAATATTTGGAATTTTGTCAGGTCCAGGAGCTTTTTGATTCCCAAATCGTTGGCACGCACTAGCGAGCTCGTCTCTGGATACCGAGGCAACTTCCTCTGGACCAGGTACTACACCGATGGCAGGGATCACATCAGTTTGCTGCAGGAATAAAGCGGTAACAATTCTGTTTAGGGTGGTCTTTCTCAAACGTACTTGCCCTCCAACCCGCCGGTTTGCTTGTATGTTTTATTCGTCCATCTTCCCTTAGGAGTTTTATTTCAAAAATATGGCTTGGTGGTCGCTGTGCGTGTAATGTTCGCTGATTTCCCATTTAGTCAACATTCGCATCAAGCAGCTGCTACCGAACGTTAAATCAATCTTCTTCTATTTGTATCTCTACTTCCCCATTTCAGTTGCCCAAGCGTTGAAATCACCAGCAATGATAACACGGTTCCGCAGTTGTGCATCAGCAGTCAAGTGGTCCAGGAAATACTCAAACTCTTTAATTGTGATACTAGGTGGTGCATAACAACTGTAGATATGCAAACCGTCAAGTTTCACTCGCACAAATCCTGCGTCAGGGTTATTAGCCCTCTCCTGTATGGTCCGTCTACAACAGGACCATATGGCGGCTTTGCCGGTTGGATCGGTTGCCCAATTACACCCATCCATATTTTTGTACTGTTCGCACAAGATGGCGACATCAACTCTGGCTTCATGCACTGTTTGGATTAGCACGTCCTGTGCAACCTCACAATGGTTGAGGTTGAGCTGGATGAACTTCATAGCCGGCATGCTTTTTTCAATGCCTCCATGTATACCATGCACCGACCACTCCCTGCTATAGGGATGGCTCGTCCTGTTCTTGCAAAGCATACATCTTGCTTCTTTCTTGCATTCTTTAAATACATGACCATTTCCTTCGCATTTGTAGCAGAGGACAGCGCGATCCACGTCACATGTACAAGATTTGGCTATATGTCCGTACTGCCAGCACTTGAAGCACTTTAAGGGCAATTTTTTCGCGGATTCGATAGATCACCCACCCAACACGTACTTTGCCTTCAGCAGTCATCGTTTTGGCTATCGAACTTGGTACAGCCATCACTGCCGTTTGAGTGCCTCTACAGGCATCTCTCAATGACTTGATACAGTCTATCGCTAAGTCTTTCGCCATCGCAAACTTAGTTTTAATTGCCTTATGTACGTCTAATGGCCTCGTCAATGTCTTTAACTTCGAGCATAACCTCATCAACCTGCGTTAGCGTTTGGATTTTTGCATCTGAACCAAGAGAATTTTCTAATGCAGATTGGAGTCCAAGTTCCTTTGGGTGTATATCTTCCCCCAACTCAAGTAGGAGATCGACCTTTGCTGTCCTACGTATGCGAGTCACCTTATCAGAGAGGTCGTTCAAATTTGAATCCCCTTTAATTTTCTTGAGCATCTCAGCATATGTGAGGGATCCATTCTTCGTTATTTTGATGGCATCAGGACGTGAACGAGGAATCCTCCCACGGTTTTTTCCTTTGTTTCTTGCTCACCAACTGCCAGTCGGGGCCCGCTTCATTGTTAGGCTCACTAAGTTCGACTGGGTTTTCATTCGAACCTTTAGCTTCTAGAACTGGGGTTCCGCCAGTTTTCTGTTTCCCTTCTTTTTGGGCATGTTCAATAGGCGAATTTTGTTCATTCGACCTTTTCCTTTTGCTTTTGAATGCCATTTCCGCTTTCCTATCCAGCGGAACGATATCCTTCTCTTTGTTTCTCGCGTTTGAGATGATTGGCGTGGTCTGGGTCTCACAGCATACTGTTATCTGCTTAGCCAAGTTTGCAATTGTCTGCGTTGTCTGGTTCTCGTCATTCAGTTTTTCAACCTCGAGTGAGTGTTCAGCATACAGATGCCTGATTGACGTGGCAAGCTTCTTTATTTCATGGTGTACATTACTTCTTGATTTGATGTATTCCCAGAGAAGGTCAATTTTCTTTCCAAGCCGATTAAAAGCATCAGGCTCGTTAATATCCGATAGTGAATTAGATATTTTGTGGTCTTCAGACTCTGAAAGGGACTTCGAATGCTGTCGAAATCCTATTCTCGTGCTACTACTCGTTTGGAATGGGTTGGTTATTCCCCTTAACTCCTTAGAGTTTTTCCCGGTTGTCACTTTTGCCTCATTCGATACCACACCGGTTTCCAGCTTCTTGTTCGGTGATCTTATGACATTGCCACTCTTCATAAACGGGTTTACCGTCTTCAGTGTGACCTTATCCGGCGCCTCCTGCTATTGAATTCTGCAGGCAGGGCTTGTATTTGCAGTATTATCTGTCCCAGCAACCAAGGACCTTACTGCTAGAACATTGCGGTCGTTCGATCTCGACGGCAGGGAGCCCGCTTGTTCACTCCCTAAAATGGCCGGTACTGGAGATCCGACCCCCTGTACCCTAACTTATCCTCCCTGCAAACCTTCCATGGTTGGTTTATTATTCGGGGTCCCTTCCCCTATCTGTTTTGGTCCACGGGTGGTATTTTATTTCCCACCTACTCGCCGGTGAACCGGTGAGGGCACTCCCCTATCCGCCACTTGGGGACGCGCCCGATGGGAGAGCCAGCAACTCCACGCGGGTGGCGGCATAAGGGTAGAAGATTGATATTGTCGTGACCAATTGTGATATTGGGGAGGGGTCTCCAAATTTATGAAAAGCTGGGACATCTTTTAAGGACCTTGCTCGAAATAACGGAAAATTTTTGTAAAATATAAATGGTTGGTTTGGTGATCTATAACGAATACTTTGTGGAAAAAGTGTCATTCGAGAAGTCGAATAGACCCATATTTTTTAATTATTGTTTCACTGACGGTCATAATACTTAAGAGGAGAGTGATCCGAAGTAAGCTCTTTATTGTTTTCCATTCGAATGTTATCAGCTGTAACTTTTGTTACATAAAAATCATTAAGATCTGGTGTTTTGTTTAAATCTGTTGGTCCAGTAAGAATGAAAGACGCATTTAAATATTTTTCCGGGCTTGAACATCTCTCTTCCTTTTGGTGTTGTAACTCTGGAACTTTATAAGGTGTTTCTTTGCATTGAAGCTACCACCAATGATGAAACCGGGCCCCATATTGTTAAAAAGCTCTTCATAATCTTCCCTTTTAAGTTATGTCGTGATGGATAGTTTGTTGCTGATACATTTCTTCTTTGTGATTTCTTTGAATTTTGACAGTTGTAAATTCCATCGATTCAATTTAAATTTTGTATTCTTCATTATGTTTTAAATTCTCCAGAATAGCATATCCGCCTCTTGTTCTTCCTGATGGATAGATGGCGTGGTAAAATCTGTAATCATGTTTTCTGCCATATGAGGACCTAATGAAATGAGTTTCGGAGATTAAGCATATTTCAATTTCCTTGCACGATTTCTTATATTTTGCAGTTCCTTGTAGGCACTTCACATCGACGGAGTGTCCAATAGAAGACTGGCAACTTCCACAGGCAAATAGTTGCTCCAGTTGTGTTGACATCTAGCGAAGAGCAAAAAATGGCGAATAGGTAGAAATTAAAATCAACACATCTTAAAATATTTTCCTTTCGTTTGAAATGTTTGGTATAACGGTTATTTGGCATTGAGCAATTGCACTTCGATCTATAAATAACCGCCACAAAATTTTGGAGTATTTACGGAAATGAAAATTTCAGTTTGTCAGTTTCTATAAATCCTGTAAATTCTACAATAAGCGGAAAAGCGTACTGCCCCTCGAAGAAATTAAAGCCCTTAAGCTACACTTGGTACAGTAAAACAAATTACAGTACATAACTTTCGGGTTCCGTTTAATTTAGATTTGACGCAATATTTTTTGAATGGTTTTTAGTTACCCATTGGGGTGTGATTGTTCAACATCCATTTATCCACTTGTAAGTTTCCTCACCGTAGAAATAAGTGTTTAGATGTTTAAAGGATATTGATCCTTCACTTCTTTCTTATTTTTATTTCTTCATATTATTTTGAGATTAAATTTCACACAATCAATGGTCTTTAAGTTTTTTTGCTCGCTAATTTATATTAATTTTTAAGGTTATTAAGAACCTAACTAAGTGTTTTTTTTATTATAAATTAATAAAACACAATACATTTGTTTTTAAATGGTTTCAAGCTATATAAAGTTGAGGAATTTTAATTTTGTAAAACTTCATGGTAGCGCTTCGATGATAATGATGATGATGATGATGGTGATTCTCCTCTAAGTAATTAGCTTTTATTTGTTTTCTCGTTCTCGTCCCGTTTTATTTTATTTTGTTTATTAAACACAATAAAAAGCTTTTTTTTGAGGATTCCGTAATAACACAAAAAATTACAAAACAGACGAACAAAAACGAAGAAAATTTCAATATTCAATTTCCTAATGTACCGGATATTACTTTTGAGGAAAATGGAAAAATGTTGTAATCATTTTAGGAAATTGAAAAATATCGATTTCATATTTAATAATGAAAAGATGTAACTTTGTGTGTTTTTTTATTCATGTTTTATGACAATTGTTTAACATTTTAAATCGTGTTGTAATAAATTATGTTGGTTAACCGCACATTCGTTAGAATTTTTTTTTTTTTTTTACACATAAAATATGTAAGAGAAATGAATTTCAAATTGTTAAATTGGAAGATTAATATTTTTGTTTCAATTTATGGGTTTTAGGTTTTTTTTTTGTTTTTTGGATTGAAGTGCTTGGTTTTGTTAGCGTGAATCGTTAAATGTTGCTTTAGGGAAGAATTATGATCAGACTCGCTAACTGATCTTGTCTCAAGTACCTTAATATTTAACTGTTTTGAGTGCGGTAGTTTAAAGCAGCAATTCTATTTTTGTTTTTATTTAATCAGTATACAGTCCTTAACCTGATTGATGACCTGATCAGCAATTCGGTCTTAACAATTCGGGGAGCAGCTGTCACCATATCGAGGAAGCAACTGATCTTTTAATCCAACCTTCCATTCCAAGAAAGATCCCAAAAGAATCTGTTGTCGATTATTTTCAAAGCATTATAAAAACTATAGGGCAGAAGGAAAGTGGTGGTGTAATTCAGCACGAAAATTCTAGATATACCACCAGAAATGTAGAATGCTCAGAGGTAACATGATCACAACCGGGAAAATGAGCAGAAATAACCAGGTTATCAATCTTTCACTTGGAAGAGATTAGTCTATATAATCAAGAAAGCGTGAAACATTAAATCGACAAGTTATCTTTTTATGTCAAGGGTCTACCAGTGATAAGAAACCTTTTTATTATTTAAGTTCTAGCAATGGCGAGACTGAAAACTATTAAAGCAGAATAAATCTTGATGGAAATGAAGGGATGATGATTCTATAATTGAGATTGATGAAAAACAAGTGTATCCGGGCCTGATTTACAGTCAGGAGGGCTGGATGGGTTGCTGTAATACTCACATCACGCTTTTTATACTCATCGCTTTCTCCTGCGAGGAGGCATTTATAAGTGGAATTTCTAAAACCTTAACGATTGAGCTGATTTTTGGATATTTAGTACAAAATCAAAAATAAATCGACACGTCTGACCTATCACCATGTAATGGTATGATAGTATGACGTTAAGGCGGGGTATGATGTTTGGATGGTACGATGGTGTAACTATATGGTGGAAACAGAGGTATGATAGTAAGATGGTGTTGTGGTATAATGGTATGACAATATTATGGTATGGTTGTATGATAGATAGTACGATAGTATGATTATTATTGTTAACGGTATCATTCGTAAAATCCGCCTTTGGAGGCATGCCAAACAAATTTCAATGACTTCAAAATAAATCTACGCTTCATCGAGGGAGTTTATGGGCCAACTCTTTCGATTATGTACAGCAAGGAGGTTAATACAATGAAAAACTTGAGAAACACATTTTTATAAATGTAGAACTCAATTTCCTTATCAGTTGCAATTTTGCTACCACCGAGTAAACATTTAAGTAATTTACTTATTACTTGTGTGAAAATTTGAATGCTCCAAAATTTACCTTACTAGGCAATTTAAATGAAAGCGAACTTATTAATTTAAATAACATTGGTGTGCTGATTGCTGAACCATAATGAAACTAAAAGTACATCTTCACCAAATATTAGCGATTAAGAAAACAATGAAAGTGCATCGACATCAGATGAAAATAAAATATACAGTGATATAGGTCAGTGTTTAGTGCAAACGGGAATAGACCGGTATATTACTGTCCGATCAAAACGTAGAAGAAGCCCTAGATCAGCGGCCAGTGCAAGCGCGAATAAATTCTTTAAGCTAGCTAGCGTAGAATTAACGCATAGTAATAGGTATTCTTGCTTGGTTGTTGACGGCCCGCCGCCCGAAAAAACTCCAAAAGTTGCCGCTACCAATCTATTTGAAGGAAGAATCAAATAGAGAACTGGTAAAAACGATCGAGTTTATTACGGAAGGGGCATTTTATATTTCTGAGATCAAAAGAGTAGATTATCGCTCAATATTGCAGCTTACAGAGCGTTAATTAAACATTTTGACAAAGTCGGTAAACATTACTACACGTATCAACTAAAGAGCCAAAGAGGATTGGTTATACAATATTCAAAAAGGAATAGAGAGTTACGTGGATGCAAACGAAATTCAAGGTGCTCTCGCTGAAAAAGGTTTCCAATGCAAAACTATTACCAATATTTTTAATTGGGAGAAGATGCCTCAGCCATTGTTTCGTCTGGAATTAGAATCAGTCAAAACAAAGGTTAAAGGCAACCATGCAATATTTGACCTAAAATATCTACTGCACAGAAGGGTTACCATCGAGGAACCCAGGAAAAGAAATGGACCGGTACAGTGTGTTAAGTGCCAAGAATATGGGCACACTAGAGCATATTGCACTTTGATCGATGTTTGTGTTATATGTGGTGAACTCCATAATTCAATAGTTTGCAATAAAGCAAAAAAGGAAGCATCAGTGAGAAAATGCAGCAACTGCGATGGAAATCACACAGCTAATTATAGAGGGTGCCCATTTTATCTAGAATTAAAAAGGAGAATCAATAAAAAGCAGCGAGCAGAACAACGAATCCTTAATCTTCATTCTTCAGCTAGAAAAAAAGCACGGCCAGAAATTGTATAAACACAAACGCTCAAAATGGGTAACAGTACGCAACTCTAAATGGCAGCGTGCACCAACATAAAGCGGAGGTACATGCATTCCTCACTGAGCACAATATTGACATAATGTTAATATCAGAAACACGCTTCACCAAAAATAGCTATTTTAAAATTAATGGGTACTCTATTTATGACACCAAGCACCCAGATGGTAAAGCACATGGAGGTACTGCTGTATGTATTAAGCAAAGATTAAAACACTACGAACTTACAAAGTATGACAAAGATCAGCATCTGTCTGCAAGAGTGCTCTGGAAACTGTGTTAATCTAACAAATTTTGTGCTTAGATTGTAAGGCTAAGCGTTTGCTTGATTAGCGAAATTCACCAAAAGTGTAGTTTCTAATTCTCCATCTAATTAAACCC
The DNA here is from genome assembly GCA_958295665.1 of Tipula vernalis. Lineage (NCBI taxonomy): Eukaryota > Metazoa > Arthropoda > Insecta > Diptera > Tipulidae > Tipula > Tipula vernalis. Next base: position 108,229,057 of record OY282560.1, read on the forward strand.
CACCAGCGGTAATTTAATTAGATAATTTCGCTAATCAAGCAAACGCTTAGCCTTACAATCTAAGCACAAAATTTGTTAGATTAACACAGTTTTGTATACCAATGGCACCTTTACAAGGAATAGAATGTTGTTTGCTGTCACTCTTGTGTGGACCGTTAAGATCTTGTAAATGTGTCCAAGATTATTTTTATTGTCCCCCTCAGGAATTTCCATCGTTGCTGGAACGTGCTCGTGAATTCATACGATTTCCTCTTTCAATTGTTGTGGGGTCAACAAGGCTGGATGGAATTGGCCACGATGAGAGCTGAGGATGTCTTCGATAGAGCTCCATTGCATTTTCTAAGTTTCATCATTACGTAATGTATATGAATTTGTTCGTACTATTAATTATTGGACGAATCTATTCATAGCATCTATGAAAATAAAGTAAAATTGAATAATATTCGGAACAACGAAAGTAAATAAATTGCTTTCGCTTCTTTATTACAATTGCGTGCTTGAAAAGAACAAATGCAATAATTTACATTGAAAAAGTTTTAATATAACAGATTTTTGTATGCTGAAAACAGGTAAATATGATATTTTTTGCAGTGTTGTACAAGTGTTTTTGTTTTGTACGTGTTCTTATTAAAAAAGAGCCAATTTTCATTTGGTGAAATTAAAATAAGAACACTTTTCTGTGAAAAAAAATAAATTTCTTTTGGTCTATAAATAATGTGTCAAATTAATTATGTGATATACAGAACTATGGCTGACGATTTGGAATTCGATCCACCTTATACGGTGTCAACCATTCCAAATTTTGCCGCTCCTGTAAATCAAAATGTATCAGCAGCACAAGAAGGAGGCAATAGATTAAAATCGTTTTTGGCAGTAGTGGGATCAAACGAATTTATTAAATGTTTTAAAAGGTAACAAAATATGCAATTAATAGTACTGTGTAGTTGTAATTCAATTTATTTAATATACAGAAGGGCAATAAAATGAACCATGGCACATTGCAAAAATTTTGAATTAAATTACCTTTTATCAAATTTGTTCTTTAAGAACAAATTTGATAAAAGGTAATTTAATTCAAAGATTTGATCAATTTAATCTTCTAAAATTTAAAAATAAATATAATTACTGATTAAAAAAATTAATAGGAGTAGTAAGCGCCATGTTGACTAATAAAATAAATAAATAATAAAATTACAAAATTTTAAGATTTTATGAATTTATTCATCAATCGACCCAAAAATTTACATTCTTGTTATGAACCATACATAAATATTATGTAGTTTTGTGCATCAATTATCGTGCCTACCCATTATGAATTATTTTCACTATATTTATGGAAATAATCATTATATTTGTGAATTATTCATAACTGCTGAGTATTCCATTCTTCCTATACATGAATAATTTCGTAAATACAAATAATGAATTT